>JBAMCK010001047.1:0-83708 GCA_037075185.1 Drosophila pseudotalamancana | reverse complement strand
ATTGCTTGTTTGAGCTTAATGCATCCTGTAAAATGTAGTTTTATAATAATTAAAACTTCGATCCCTAATATAATAAGTATATACCGTTCTATGTTTCTGGCAATCGTGGCACTCTGACTCGCTCTCTTGCGATGATGCAACCGTTTCAGAAACCACAAATGTGGTCTGAACAGCAATACAGCGCCTGCAATTAATTAGGTTGTTGCGATGTAGAAATTGCAGCGCATCGTCGAATCCCTGCTGGCAAAACTTTGAAAGAAACTCTGCTCTCGGCGGAAACAAAATGCGTACAAAGCGGTTTATATTTTGCCGAGATATTTCTATACTTGTGTTGGCCCAATTCAAGTGAAACAGTTGTGAGCTCTGGTCACGTGGACAAATATCGCTCTCTCCGCAAAAAGGTCTTACAGTTATTGTGTTTTCATCCAGGATTGGCAAGTTGTCCGAAAACGTACCATCCATATAGCGAACACCACGGAAACGTGGTGGTATAATTCCAGAAAAACCGGGAATGAAGCATGCACAGAGAAGTGCTTGCAATACCTCTTCGCGCGAATTAAACTCGGAGATTATGACGTTTTTGCCATCGTAAACGCGAGTTAGTGAGATGTGCAAGCGACCGCTGACACGCTTGTGTGTATCTTCGGGGAGATGCTTCTGGAGGCCCTCCAGCAAACAAGTTTGTATATTGAACGACGGGCTAAATGGCCCTAGACAATGACGGCGTGCTTCGTTTACTACGCGAAAGAAATCAGACGTCATGCTACCTGTAATGACACGTCACGAAAATTGTATATTGAAGAATTACCCAATTTACATTAATCAAATTATATAATTTTATTTAAGGTCCACGAAGTTGTGCGTCATTTCTGATGCTCTCCATGACTTAAGATGACTTCGGTCACCTAGTTAAGCGATAGGAAATGACGTGAATACCTTGTGTTAATTGACTATAAATAATAGTTTGGCCTCCATCGAACAAATAATAACCGATAAGCCACTTTATAAACACATTTCTATGTAAGCATGTATATATGCATCAACTGATTTGTTTTTGCACAATATTTTATAGTTCGGCGTGTGGCAGCAGCTAGTTTTATTTTCAGTTGATAAGAGCCCCTTGTGTTGTTTAAATAAATAATAACGTTCGTGACATGTTAAGCTTTTGATGTACCGACCTAAATTTGAAACCAAACGCCTTCCGCTCTAAAATAGATAAGACAAGATCCAAACTTGTGTTGAGTTTCTCTTAGGGCATTGCAAAATTTGTAATGTAATACAATATTGATTCAATTTAAGATGACTATTAAGTATGAATATTTAGCCAAACTTATATATATAAAATACTACAAAAATTTATAAGGATTGTACTTATAAAATTTGTTTGTGTGGGGCGGCTAATGCCTACAGGGTCTATGTTATTTAGAAGTTTTATTCCACATTTAAATACGTAACTTCATAAACTGAGTCAGATTAAAAAATATAGTGAGATCAGCATAGTAGTTTGTTATTTAACCTTTTACATTTGGTAACCGTCAATTACACACATTATTTGTGTATACACAAATATATATACATATATACAACTGTCTGTATAGAATGTATACACAAAAGATTCTTCAGTGGCATGAAATCGCATACAGTTGGGGTAGTTTGGAAATAATTAGGGAAGAGTTTTGCTTGGTGTTCGGTATGGGTTCTTGCTGCACTATTGGCTAAGTAAATAGGTCAGTCACGCAGCTGTTGCCATACAAGAGTTGACTGTGTTAATTGTTTGTAATAGAAAAAAATATATAATATTTTATAGGCATTAGCTATACACATAATTTAATTTAAATTCAACATATGCATTAGTATGTGTGTGTATGTGCTCGAAAGTGTAAAAAAGACCTCACGAGGCACAATAAAACGGGCTGATAAGCAGCTTGCAGTGCAAAACACAGCTGCTAATATTCATTGTAAATTAAAAACACTTGTCATAAGTAATAATTTTTACACTTCACAGATGTATGTATGTGTTGGTATATTCCACTTTTGATTATTTCTAATCTAGTAGGAAACTCATTCACTTTGTTTCACTAAATTGCTAAACTAAGACAAAACAGAATTGACGTCAATTGAGGGTATATTTTGACTACAAATGTACACACATATACTACATATGTATAAACATTTAGTTAAAGGTTGTAAGTGTTATTTATATGTGTGCTTCATATGCTTCATATATACACATGTTTATCGGATGACTGATAACACTCAATTTAAACTTTCGATGGCGTGTTGTTTGTTCCAAAGTTCAAAAGCCATTAAATAAAACAAATTACTCACGTGTAATTAACAGTTATATACACATGCACCCACAGGCATATACATGCATACATGTGCATATGTAGATAAACATATACCGCATCTTTCCTAAGTGGACAGCCGACAAAGGCCAAGTGCAGCAATTAATCAGGAGCAGGTGCGCTAATGAATCATTCTACCTGACTGCTCAACGAACTTTCTACTACTACGCAGAAGAGAGATGCAGCAGCATTGATACCCTATGTATGGATGTGTGTGTGTTTGCGCGCATAAATGCATACAAACAGCTCGACATCGTATGAAAGGGATTCAATTGTGCTTTCCAACTCGCATTCTTAAAACAATTCACTGGCCAACGAACTTTCTACTGCTACTTATACTACTACGTTGCAGCAGGTAAGAGTATGTATATGAAGACAACAGAAAATTGTATGAAAGGGTTTCAATGGCGCTTTTGAAGTTATTTTCTTTATCTACGATTCTATAAGTGAAAACTACAATTGAAAACGTGCCCACGCAGATAAGCGAAGGCGACCTTCAAAAAATTTATTGAATAAGTTCACGCATGTATGTATATGTGTGTGCTTGCAAAGGCAAACATTGTTCATTTATTTTTAGGGCCCGTAACACTGTTTACAACTGAACTCACATGCACACACACACATACACACACATTTGCTGTGCGTATTTGACCGTGTTTTTATGTTTACCTCTCGGCAGCGACGAGCCCCCAAAAAAATGGGAGTGTTCACAGCTGGGCACATATTGTTTTGTGTTAGTGTGTTGCCATACACACTAGCTAGTATGTATACATGTTTATATCTTAATACGTTCGCTTTGAATTGAATTTCTTTTTATTTTGGGAGTACGTATTATAAATTTAACAGACAGGTCGAGATAGGCAAAAATATTATTCTTTTCACGACGGAGCCAAATAATTTTGCGCGTAGACTTACTAAATATATATGTATGTATATGGAAGTGGATGTATGTATGTAGCAATAATAAATGTGTGTGCAAGTATTAATTTTTATAGTTATATGTTCATTTATACGGAAGCTAAGCATACATACCTAGTGGCAAATCGCAAAGCAGACAGCAAGCTGCCAGGGAACCAGCCGAGGCACCTCCAATTTTGTCTAGAAGTAGGTGCGGAGCATACTTTTTGAAGGAGACAGCAACACCGACATGATAAATTCCAAGAAAACCGCAGCCAGCAAAGGATAAATTCATGTTGTCCCTGTTTTAAGCACTTCAAATATGTTTATTTTATAACTTTATTCGCGCTTTTTACAACTATACAATTGGCATATATAATTCAGACAATGCAAATTTTCTGCACTTTAAATCAAATTATTTTGTTGTATTTTCAATTTTCTATCGGTTGAACTTTCAACTTATTTACGTTTGATTTACGAACTTCCGTTCACAATTAACACGAACCGTTATTTACAGCTGCTTTAATAACAATGAGCAAATGGAATTCGTTGTCGCTATCGAAAACTTGGCCAGTATCGATATACAAAAATGGAAGTATTTCGGTATTTATTAGTATATTTCTGCACGCTTAAGTCTATGCTGACAATGAGAATTTTAGATTAAGACTTACAAAATATTTTTTTTTTTTAAATTTCATAACCGTAAGTTTTATTACAGAAATTTTATAAAATCCTTCCTTTATTTTTATTATTTATTTTTTAAAAGAAGCTTGATGCTATAAAATTTGCATTGCTTAAAAGGAAAAATCTTCGAATATTTGAATACTTAATTGAATTGAAGTGTTAAGTTTAAGTTTGTTCTAATGGTTATTTATATTAATTACAACAACATAAACTAACTTCTAAGAATAAATAAATAAAAAATGAGTTCATGAATGTTATTCTTCCGAAGTATCACTCTTGTTATTGTAATTGTACAATAGTATTTTATGAACCAATACACAAATCGTCGATAGTGAGCTTATCGATTGTAATAGCGAAATTTTGGGCGCGGCGAAAACAGACTGCGGTGCGGCGAACTTGGGTAGTTTTGTTCTGCGCTTGCTAATTTATATATACACATATATGTATTGTATATTCACGAAAAAATGGAATTGTCAAATAAATTACAAGCTAGTGGATGGTAAGTGAATCGATAACAAGTGGATTAGCATTTGATAGCATTAAAACTTACAGGCATTTCACCGAAGATGGAATAAAGTCGTTGACAAGCGACGTCGGCGACGATTCAGATCCAAGCAAAATTATTGATGCTGCTTTAAACGTGAGTAGCATTTGGGCCAACTCTGTCTGGGTCGCATATATACAAAAGAGAAGGGGAGTAATCACGAATATTTGACAATTGCAGCGCGACTTGCGCGACATTGGCGGCGGCGCTTTGCCAGCCAAACGGGATGACAACTCCAGCGAACTTGCAGGTCGGATTGTTCTGCAGGTCCAGAAAGTGCGAAACATTTCTGCGCCAAAAAGCAATGAGGATTCGAAGGCTGCGCCCCGGCTTTTGCAGCTGGAGTTAAGCGACGGCCAAGCCACGCTGCAGGCTTTGGAATTGGAGCCCGTGCCTGCTTTGAATCTTAACGTGCCGCCCGGCACAAAAATTTATTTTCACGCCGAGAAGTTGCAGCTAATCCAAGGGTTTTTGTTGCTGCGTCCCAATGACTTTAAGATACTCGGCGGACACGTTGATGCCCTTTACGAAAAGTGGGATTTTGCCCGCACCATGCTGAAGTATGCACGCAACGGACGCCCCTTTAGTGGATCGGCTGCACCACCCCCTTGGGTTACATTTGGCAAGAACATCGACGCAAATGCCGATCGCAACTTCAAAAGTCTTGCCCCGGCAGCAGAGAAGGACAAGGATAAGCCAGCGAAGGAGAACAACGAGTTCAACAGCATGAGAAATGAAGCTATTGCCACGGCCAGCAAGGCGGCTGTCAAAAAGGTGTTCGGCGGAGGGGGTCAAAATATCGTTGACCACAACATCAAGAAGATTCTCGAAAAGGGCTTCAGCAAAGAAGAAGCCAAGACTGCATTGCAAGGCACGCGCAACAACTTAGAGCGCGCACTCTTCAATTTGAAGAGGCATAAGGACGCAACTGAGGGCGTAAGCGAACCCCAAATGCGCGGTGGCCGTGGGGAAAGGAACGGACGCCGCGGCGCCAGTCATAAGGATGAAGCCGAAGCTGCAAAGCCGGCCGCCAATGCCACACTTTTCGACTTTCTCACTACCAAACTGCGCTCGGATCCAACAGCTACCGATCAGGCTGTCGATTCAATACAGCCTACACCAAGTGTTGCCGAAAAGACGATTGTCAAGCAATATGAAACTGATTTTAAATCATCAGCATCGGCTCCAGTTTCAGCTGCAGGTTTAGCTGAAAGCAAAGCTCACTCCTTTGGCGACCGCTCACGGTTTGAGAATAATGTCTCGAGTAGCTTTGCTGCGCATCGTGGGGGTCATTCCGGCCGGTTTCAGCGGGGCGGGGCACGTGGTCGGTCTGGTCGCGAGGATCGCTCCTCTCGTGGTGGGGGCAGCTTTAACGATCGAGGTGGAGCTGCCGGCAGCGTGCGCAAACATGAAGCCCACCCAAGAGCATCTGAGCAAACACATGCCAAAATCGCTACACGTAACGGCCATGACAACGCAGCGCCAAGCAAGACAATATCTGAGGGAAAGCAAGAGAGTTATGCCAGGGAACAAGGGAACAACAACAACAATCGTCGTGTCAACGAGCGCCAAAATAATCGCAATGGAAATACTCGCACTGAAAATGGAACTGCCAGCAGTAATCACAACAACAGACGTCGTCAACAAGGAAATGGTTCAAGTGCTGGGGTTGGGGCCAGTGCAGCACCTCTTGCCAAGACGAGCAACAATGATGAGTTCAATAATCGCGTGAACAAAGTCGTCGCAGACACCGCAAACTTAAAGATTAGCAGCTCCAAACGTGAGCATCGACGCGGTGGCAGACAAAGTTCCGGACACTCCACTCGAAATCATGCCGAACCGCAAGCAACTTTCACGCCGGCACCAAAATCGGTTGAAAAAAGTGTACCCGCTCCACGACAGCAAAAAGTGCTGCAGGAAAATGCTCGTCAGCAACCGGTTCCTAATTGCACGCAATTGCCCAACGGATACACTTATGATCCCAGCAAGATTATGGGTTTTCAAACCAAGGAGACCAATGAATTCGCCATGAGCCTGTTGAAGAGCCAGGGATTGAGTATTGCACCACCCAAAAACACTCCGGCTCCATCCCAACCGGTAGGCAAACAAGCAAATAATTTGCCTGCTCCACAACCAGAAGCAATTTCGGTCGTGCTGTCTGATCCGCAGCCAGTCGCAATACCATCGCCTCCAAAAGACTTCAGCGACAACTGGGTTTGGAAGAACGGTGACTTGTGCATGGCCAAGTATTGGGACGATGGAAGGGTAAGTGGCTAACGCACAATTGAATAATCCAGATCGATACATAGGTCATCTTTCCATTTGCAGTACTACGAAGCTGAAATAACGGCCGTTTCCGAAAACACCTGCGTGGTGTTCTTCCTCGGTTATGGCAACCACGAAGAAGTATTAAAAACCGATATCCTACCCATCACGGACGCCCAGAACAGACCACTGACCAACATGTCCCATCAACAGCATCCACAGTCGCGCCACCGCGGGGATCGGCAAGCTTTGCAACAACAGGTGTATGTGCCACCTCATAAACGGGAATATTAAGAAACGCACTGCATGTCGAACCTATTCAAACAAAATTAAATGTTTCGAATAAACAATTATAAACATTTTTTACATTTACACTCAAGTGAACAATATGTACCTACACAATATATACACAATACATGTATAATATATATACATATATATATATATCAATATATATTATATATATTATGTATTATGTATGTGTATAAACATACATTTATATAACTTACAATATTTTCTTTAGAACTGGCGCTCAATTTGAAATTTGAATTTAAATTGATTAAAAATTTGACAACTAGGCTTACAAGCCGTTCTTAATCCAAGCCGTTATTTTACGTTGTAGGCAAATATTTTCGTCCAATTACCATAGGTAAAAACGAATTGCGATATTTCAGTTACAACTATGAATTTTAATCAACAAATAATTTAAAAAAAAATGTTTAGTAGTAGAAATTGAATTTACAAAATAGAAGTTGCTTAGGCGTAGAAATTGTGTTTATAAATTATCATTTGTATGTCTGTTGATTTTATGTTCATGAATACAGTAATCCGCATATTCCTTTTTATTAATATTAGTTTTACATATATATATGTATACATTGCACATCCCATTCTCAAAACTAATTTAAATTATAATTGTAAGGCTTAACCGAAAAAATACTATAAATACTATACCATAATCATTAATCAACACTATCTATTTGTGGATTTTCAACACTAACAGAACTGTGTCCACGAGTGAATTTTGAGTTCCAAAAGTAAAACGATAAATAAAAATACGGCCACACTGACTAGCACGTGTTGACGAGTTTGTGAGGCGGAATCTAGCTTGTGTTTTGTGTTTTAAATAGAATAATAAAATGGTTAAAGTAAAAGTTGAGCAATCTGAGGAAGCGGATGTTTCAATTAAAGTCACCGATAATTCCACCGTTAAGGAGGAAGAGACTTACGACGACAAACTGTTATTTATCAACGCAATCGCGAAACCAATGGCAGGCAAGAAGCTGGCCAAAAAATGCTACAAATTGGTGAAGAAAGCTATGAAACATAAAACCTATTTGCGAAATGGACTAAAGGATGTCCAAACGCGTTTACGCAAGGGAGAAACTGGGTAAGCATTTATTGTGTTCAATCATACTCAGTCCATCAATTAATACAACCTTTTGCGATTCCCCGTCTCCATCACAGCATTTGTATCTTCGCTGGGGACGTGACGCCCGTTGACATTATGTGCCATCTGCCTGCCGTGTGCGAGGAAAAGGGCATTCCCTACACCTACACGCCAAGTCGGGCTGATTTGGGTGCCGCGATGGGAGTCAAGAGGGGCACCGTTGCTTTGTTGGTGCGGCAGAATGAGGAATACAAGGATCTGTATGATGAAGTGAAGGAGGAACTTTCTAACTTGAACGTTCCCGTCTGATCGTCCAAAATAATTTTGTACTTTCTTTAAGAATTTTCTAGATAAGTTATAACCATTGAAAATAGCGTTAAACCAGCCAATTGCATATTCACGTAAGGAAGTGTACAGATATGAATAGCTCTATATTTGATTTCATTTATGGATCATATTTGTAATAAATATTAAAAACAAAAACAATGTTTGCTTCACTGTGTTTTTCTTTAAAGGTAATAATTATAAGTTCTGCTTACAGCCAGAACCTAAATGTTCTATTTTGATTTATGCAAAGCCTAAATTGTAATAAAAAAAATATAAAGCAATTCTTAATAAGTGGGAAACTGAATAAGCTTGATTTTAACAATATTAATATAACAATAAATAGCAAGAATCTAAAGTTTTTCTTTCCAAGTTCATCTAATTATTATAATTTGAATTTTTATAAAATTACAAGTAGGACGATTGGATTTTAAATATTTAGTGCAATATAAAATAATTTTACATTTTCCAAAGGAAAAATAATTTTATTCTCAGTTTTTACCTCCTAAAATTAATCAAATTACTATTGATTAATATTTAGTAAAATTAATAATAATGTGCAAGAGTAGAAATTATTGCAACTTTGCAACTATCAAACTGGTTTTAATATAATTGAAATCAGTTTTGAAATAATTTATATAATCTGTGTCTAGACGTCAAGCTAACGAAATATTTGTATTTTTTATTCAGGCTCTTCTCAAAATGTTTTTTCTAGCTGTAACTGAATTTGATTTTTATCAAAATATGATTGGGCAATAGTGATTTGTTATGCGAAATTTGATCTCTCGCCAAAGTTTCGATTTATAGTTGAATATTTTGAACGATTAGGGACTTTAAGTTACATATAGTTAACATTAACCAAGAATCTGCCAAAGTTATTCCACAACTAAATACACGCATTAGAAATGCGTTTAGGAAAAAGAATTAAATGCTTTTTTGGTGTCCCTTAGGGATTTTTAAAATTTTTTTTATGTATGTTTGTATTTTATAAATTGTTTTACACAGCTTTTGAATAATGTGTGTTTGTTTGAATGTGTTTCGTGTTTTAAATCAGTATTCAAAGATATTTGTGCTTAATAAAATGTGTTTAGACAAACTGACATACATATAACTATAATTTGATTATTTTACTTTTACTGTTATTTAATATTAAATATATATATTTCCTAGAGTTAAATTTTGTTATTATATAAATGATTAGATTATATAAATAATTACATTCGTACGCCTCTGCATATGCATATGCATACAAGTCGCTGGCTAAATACATACATACTTCCAAATATCATACCCAAATATTTTATGAATATTGAAATCAAACCCTATGCTAAACTAATCTTGTCCAACTTGATACTTGAAATGAATTAAAGATTCCAGGGGGCAGCCATATGCATACTTATCCAGGTTCTACATCCAGTAATCAGCAGAAAAATTCTCATAGATAAGAGATGTAGAGTTATGTGTACAAAAGGTATCCCATACAGTAGCCAATATATATATTTAAAATACAATTGTGAAGCAATATATTTGTACGACATAAGTACGTAAATAAATTAAAGATTTGAATAAAGACAGTTAATAATGTATTTGAGTACATGATAAGTTTTCAGTTTTTCTAATTTTTGAATGGTCAACTGCTGTACAATACTCAAGGTACAATATATATGTATGTATTTCTAACTCAAGCGCACTTAGGCCAAACTGAACATTTTCGTAGCATATGATCTACGACTAATAGAATGATTATAAAATACAAACTTTGTTGAATTGTCTTAAGAACTAGCTAATTGGGTTTTTGTTTTGCTCTGTTTTGTTTTTTTTTTTTAAGTTTTTTCTTTCTATTTTTTTTGTTTGTTTTTATTTTTAAAGATATTGTTTTAGTTTCAAGGGCTGGGTGCTCAGAGCGACCCTGCTACATACGAAATGACAGCGCCAAGGGCGTGTGTAGGGCGGAACGTCCTGCTGCGGCATTGGTAACTACTAATCATATGCATATAATATATAATAATAATTGTAATAATATTTAAATCTACATAATTAAATTAATTGCGATTAAAAAAGCAAACGGGAGAGCTAAAATTAACAAGCAATTCATTATCTGTTTTTGAGTTTTTCTAATTTTGCATTTTTTTTTTGTTTTTTTTTTTTCTGTTTTATGTTTTTTTTTCGTTTTCTGTAAGACTCTAAAGTCTTTAAATTATGACATACATGCCACGTGCAGCAGGCGGGAGCATTTGTCGGCGAATTCAACGACTACCACTACACATCCTCACTGAAAGTAGTTGTAAAAGCCTGATGTTGCCTGACCCAACTCTCGTATGGCTGCGAATGGATCCTTTTCCATGTCGTTGGCTGATTGGGAGGCTTTCGATACATGGAGCGACCGATTTGAGTTCATTGCGGGCTGCTGATGTGTTGCGGCTGCTTGCGGCCCTTGACTGAGCACAGCCGCATATGTTGTAGCGGAGGACTGCTGGTGGTTTGCGGTGTCGGCAGAAGTCTGGGCAGTCTGAGGTGGCGCGCTGGAAAACAAGTCCAAATCATGTCCACTTTTAAGTGCGTTGTAGTTGTTAAAGAGCAAGCCATGGCCATGATCCGACTTATTCGAGTGTTCGGACGCCGCATTATTTGCTTGAAACAAAACCTCAATGAGATTGGCGCCAGTGTCCAAGCCTGCAAAAAGTCCAGGCATATTGTTGTAATTGTTACCTCCATTGCCTGTCATTGGCTGGCGACGATATAGCGGAACAGAGCTGCCATTATTATGCAGGCCGTTACTGTTGTGTCCAGCATTGTTATGGCTATTAAAGTTGTTATACGGCTTGTCATTCAGCAAAGCGTTTCCGGCTAAAAACATAACAGTTATGTTAAAAAGGGTATCATTTATATACAAAAGTAAATATAAGCCAGAAAGAACTCACTATTGGTCATGAAGCTAGGGACTCCAGCGCTGTTGCTATTGGACACCGGATGGACACCTGTTCCCGGTATCGGTCCCGGTCCTGTCATGTGGTTAGGATACATGGTTAACGGCTGCAACTGTCCAGGATTTGGTCCATGTTTAGCCATAGCCAATGGTGTAGGTGGTACCTGTTGGCCCTGCATCATTGTAAAGAGACGACTTTGCTGTTGTTGTTGTTGCTGCTGCTGTTGTTGCTGCTGATGTTGTTGTTGTTGCTGATGTTGTTGCTGTTGTAAATCACCGCCATTCATCATGCCATTCGACAGGGGCATACCTCCCGCGCCCACGGCCGCTGTTGTTACGCCCACCATGCCGAGCACGTCCCGCAAAATGGGTTGCGCAATATCATTGGCTCCGTTCATAATCGAGTTGAACACAAGATCTATTTGCTGATTAAAATTATCCAACGGAGGCGATGACTCCACTGACTGCTGATTCTGGTTCTGCGCCTGGGTTGGGTACATTACCGGATACTGGGGCCGTTGAGGTTGAGGCCCCATGACTGCATGCGGATTAGACATCATCGGCGGGCCTGGCACTACCGGATGCTGTTGCTTGTGCCCCTGTGGATGATGCGGTGGCTGGTGACCCTGCTGCTGTAATGTGGCCATTACTTGGCGCAGCATATCCCCAAATTTGTTGGCTGCCTCTTGGCCCACCGACTCAAGCAGTTTAACGTACCACTTATATTGCTCTTCTTTAGAACTGAATGCCATCTCGTAGATGCTTACATTGGGAGGCAATAGTTCATGTGCAGATGGAAAGCGCAAAGCGCTGGGCGATGGCTGCTTTCCGGTCGTGTACATGTAGGGGGCAGGTGGGGGCTGCTGGGGCGGACCCGCGGATTTATCGTAATTGGCATAGCCAGACCCAGCGCCATTATGACGTAAATAAGGAGGTGGCCCGTTTTCCATTGGGCTCATTGGGCCGTTGGGCACACTGCTGCCACGTTGAATGGGTATTGGTGGCTGCCCATATAGATGATGTGGAGGCAGGGGCTGTTGAGGTGGTGGCGCCTGACCGTGGTTGAAAAGCGTCTTCTTCGCTAGGTAGCCCAGTTCACTTGGATTCCTCAACAGTTGTGCCGCAGTCGTTGCGTTTGCTGCAGCTGGTGGAACGCTTCCTCCTCGTAGAGTCTGTTAATACAAATTATTTATATTATAAATAAATTATTATTTCATTGTTTATTTCTTTGTATAGCATTATTTTAAAATAACGAATAACAATTACAATTTTATCATTCATTAGTTTAACATTCAAATTGTCACTTACTGGTGGAGGCAGAGGTCCTGGACCGCGTCCGGGTGCATTTGACTGCTGGGGTGGTGGTTGCTTATTCGGCGGTAAGACGCTCCAAGGATTCGTTTGCGGTGGTGGACCCCAGAGACTGGCATTGGGATTTTGTTGTTGCTGCTGTGGCTGTTGTGGAGCAACGGGTGGCCGCCAATGCTGCATAGCTGTATACTGACCATATGGTGGCGGCGGCGGTCCTCCGCCTCCTGGCTGAGACTGTCGTAGATGTGGCGGCCCAGGCGGCGGTCCGTTGGGTGGCGGTCCACGCATTCCCATATGGCCACGCAAATGGCCAGCAGGTCCTGGACCAGGTCCTGGCGACGGTCCATTGGAAGACTTACCGCCAGCGGCCACTGCAGCTGCCATCATTGCAGCCATATGAGTTGAATACATATGATTAGCAGCCATGGCTGCGGCCATTTGATTCATCTGATGCGCTGCCGACGGTCCAGGGCCCATGCCAGCGGAGGCAGCATAATGAGTTGGCTGACTGCCAGGTGGCGCTGGAGCATTTAGGTACAGGGCAGCTTGCTCTCGTAAGTATGCCTCCGGCTGCATGGCACGAGGAACAAATTCGGGAGCAAGCGGATTGAGAACATAGCCTCGCTTCATTTCGACGCCATCTAATTGGGATCGCAAGTTTGACCAAGTCAACCCAAACAATGACTTGTGCTCATCACATATTTCAATGAAACGCTCCCAAACCTTGCGGCAACGTCCAATCGAACAGAGAGCCACTGGATCCCCAACAACTGCTACCAAAGATTGGGCACGAGTAATCGCAGTATTTAGAAGCTTGGAGTTGCTAAGAAAGCCGTAGTCTGTATCTGCATCGCCGATACTGGCTGCTGCAGCAATGGGAGCACCCCCAGCGCCCGGGCCACTACCCTGTGGCAAACATGTGCGTCTTGTGCGGACTGTAGAGAGAAATACAGCACGAAACTGTTTGCCCTGCACATTGAGAACGCGTTCCACTGAGATGCCGCCCATACGACGTTTTCGCAGTTCCGATCGAATCCGAAACACTTGATCTGCATAAGGTGTCATAATGCCGATGCTGGTATCATTCAATTTTCCCCAGGCACTGGGCCATCGTTTGCGGAGCTCCGAGACACGCTCAACTACCTCGTAAACCTCAGCATTGTTATAAAATGCTGTCGAGTTTTTGTCCTGTACATCCTCACCACGTGTCGTGAAAAATGTGAGAGGGTAAAAGCGCTCATGTCGCGGTTGCTTTCCAGATGCAACAAGCTTCTGCTCGTAGAAGAGCTCCGAGGTGAATCGTATAATGGCTTCGTGCGCACGATAGTTTTCACAAAGCAAAATTTTACAGGGAAAGTTCGATGGATAGTGGTCGTACAGGCGTTCAAGTAATGAAATATGTAACTTGCGTTCCTTTGCAAATGCAGAGAACAGTTCGGGGCTCATCTGCATATGGTCACCAGCTAGCACAATGCGTGTGGAATCGTTAGCTAGAGCTAACGGCATAATCGCCTCACATTCCATTGCCTGCGCTGCCTCGTCTAAAAATATGTGTGTGAACAGGCCCTTCGGCAATCCAAGCGTGGCCAGCTCCATGCTAATGCTCAGCGTCACGACTATGATGCGATGACGCATTATATCCTCAACGCTGGGCCGTCGAAAGTTGCCGACGCCATCCGTGATGCAATATTTTTGTACCACACTGTTCACAGTTGCGGACCAACGTTTATGGTAATAAACACGTAAAGGTGTCGCTTCTTCTAAACCCTCTTCGATCCACGGATGCAGGTACTCCTTAATATAGAGGTCTGCCGCCGAATTGGAATGCGTGCAGATGAGTATCTTCGCTTCTGGCTGTGCCAGGAGCTGTTTAATCGCCTGTGCTAGCGTGTATGTTTTTCCCGTGCCAAACGGTCCAATCAGCAAGATAGGTGGCAGCTTAATACTTAAAGCCGTTGTGATCGCGTTGACAGCCTCGCGCTGCTTCGCATTTAGCTTGGGCTCGCAGGCATCTGCCCATTGCTTTTTAGGTGTCCAAGGTATAGCTGGCTCAAGTTCGGTTGCAGGAAAGATTAACCGAAAGTCCGTTATTTTGTCCACTGCATTGTGCCATTCACAATAGGGCATGCGATTTAACTGAAACTGTATATCGACGTCCAATTCTGTGTCTGCTTGGAGGCCCATTGCTTCCACACATTTCGACGACAACTTCAGATATATAACATTTTTGCCCTTGTCCTCAATAAGTGCCTCATATACAGCGCGCTGCTCCGTCTTATCCGATTTATCCAACTTATCGGATTTTGTTGTTTCCTCCGGCGCTGAAATATAAACGCTGCAGCAGTTGGATAGAATTAAACGACCCGGTGACGTATCCTCTGAAATGTCTTTTCCTAGCCGCATCAATGCGAACAGCTCACCAGCCAGTGAATACTTAGCCGTACTGGTTGCCATGCCCGCCGGTGTTAATATATAATTGGATGCTACTGTTAGACGGGTACGGACATTATATCGTGCGATTTGCTCGTATCGAGCAATCTCTTCTACGTAAAGCAGCTCGTGTATACGCGAACGGTAGTTGTTTTGCGTCAGTCGTTTCTCCACAATGGTGGATTGTGTTAACGTAAATGTGGCGGCACGGGGGCATGGAAATCTCTCTAATAGCTCGCGTTCGTGTTGCAAGTCACTGAGATAAGCTTCCGTCTTTAGATGCGTTCCTATCGTGGTCTCAAATCGCGTCAACTGAGTGTTCGAGACATCCCAACGAGTTGCCGAGCTGTTTATAATGTCCCGCTTGATTTCCTCAATTTTTTCGGCATCACTTACAGGCAAGACATCAACGCATAGATGACGCACCAGTAGCGGCTCCTGACCAATGTCGAAGCAGATCGACTGCCGAAACGTGCCGTAAATTTCAGTATGAAATTCAACAGTTATTTCGTGTGCGTAACCGGTCTTTGATGGTGTTGCGGAATCCTGCCCTTCAGGCAATGTAGAAGCCACCCATTCCTGATCAGACTTTAGTTCTACGTTGGTTTCCGCATCAGATGATGATGCCAGTTTGATGGCCTTCACCGCAAAATGATTGCGGTGCGCGTCCTGTAGCAAGGCAACCGCTTTAAGAGGCCGTAACGTTTCCAGCTGAAAGAGCCACTCACGCTTGGAAGTCTTAGAACTGATGCTAGTAACCAACTGCTGCTCACATTTTGCTTCCATGTCCGCCACTCTTTCGCACATGATTCGCTCCGGAGCGGTAGCTTGAATCCAACGTTCGAGCACCTGTTCCGTGTAAGACTTTCCGTATAATTCCTTTTCACAAGCCTTTTGCACACGCATTCGCCGATACTCGAAGCGTTCCTTCCACTCGTTTAGCTCGTCCAAGCCATGCGCCTCCACACACTGTGCTCCGTACTGGCAAGTGTGTGCTTCCGCAAATGTCTCGCAGACACTGTAAGTGTCTAATGTATAGCCCCGAGGTGGAGGACGCCATTTCCAGTCACGACCTGCAAATAAATTTGTTTTGTTAATTTTCACCAAAGAACTTCATCAAGAAATGCGTACCCTCATCGCTCATTATTACTTTCTGGTGGCTTTCAGTCTGGCAATGTTGTCTCAGCTCGTTCCGTGTTTGGAAGTTGATGGCACAATAACTACATGTTATTGTTGATGTTGAGTGTGCGGCATGATCTGAATCCGCTCCTGGATCTGGCGAAGAATGCTTAACGCCAGTTAGTTTAATGGCCGATAATAACTCAATGTTTTTGGTGTTCATGCTAGAACTGGACATCGTGCTACTGCTCCCAGTACTGCTGCTGCTGCTACTGAAGCTTCCGCTACCATTTTGCTGCGGCTGCTGGTGCTGTTGTTGTTGCTGCTGCTCCCGTTTCTTCAATCCTTTGTTGCTAAGCAGCTTGCTATACTTATCCAGGGGCAGATTGTTTGTGGCCCAGTGATCAAGTTTGGTGTCCAGTATTGCCATCTCGTCTTCAAGGCGTGCATGCGGAATCTTTTGCGATTGAGTCTGCACTTTGTTGTGTCCATTCATAATCATCTGTATAATGGATTTATATCGCTCGAGAGTCTTCGATATGTCGGAGAAAATTTGCTGGCCACTTAGCTCGTTAATCCATTTGCTAAGAAAGTGTTCAGCATCCTGCATATATCAATATATATACACAAAGTATTAGCAATTATGATATATTTGACTTTAAGATTACAGTACTCAACTCACCGAGTATTTGTGCAACTTGAAAAGGGCGTGCACCAACCATCGACGCGCTCGAGATACACTTGCCAAACACTCAGTCTGCTCCGCAAGAAGTGTCAGCACTTTGTATGCATCTTGCAGACAGCCCTCATATCTGCCCAGTTCCAGAAGACACTCACACCGACCAAGCAAGCATGCGATTTGCTGATCTTTCTGTGCTCGTGTCGTCCCATTTGGCTGCACCATCGGTTGCGGCTGTGGCGTCCCACTGGCCGAGAGTATTTGATCGTACAGTGCCACAGCACGCGCCCAGCTCCGTCGTCGCACCATGTCATGTGCCTGCATCTCCTTTTCAGCGGCCATTGAAGGCAGCCTTTAATCGGGTAGTAAACGAGTTTGATCGAATTCGGTGAATGTTCTGAGCTGGTTCTTAGTTCTTCTGCCTTTGTGTCCAACTGTCCCCTGCTTCTCGTCTAATTTAAAAGGATTCCCAGTATATGTCAGTATATGGGTACTTGCTTATGCTAACAATTTACACTTAAACAACAGTTTCTGTTTACTGCAAAATAAAAGATAAATACATGACAAAATAGAAAATATCGAATTAATAAAAGAGTGCATAATATTTTATACATGTTTTTGAATAATATTGATGCATGCCTGATTAACGCAACTGCCAAGCATGTGGTTCGAGCCAAAGCTTTGTCGTGGAAAGCCGATAGTTTTGTGAAGTGATTTGATAATGCATTTGGTGATTATTATGCGGAATAATATTATATTAATACAAGTGTCAGATAGTACAACATTTAAAGGGAATATTATTAGAAATTAACTAACAAATACGAAAAGATATTGTCGTGGCAATGCAGATCAATATATAAAATGGCAGCTGTACATATCCCTTCAAAAAAATTTAACTTTCTACCTGTTTAATTTTCTTTAGGCTTACATAAATTTTCGGAAGGTTCGATAGTATTCAAAACCAATAAGAAACAAATATATATGTATAAATATGCAGTCCTTAGTAGCTGAGTTGTCTTTATGGCCCAGTGATATAGGAATTTTATCTTAAGCTATTTTCAAATAGGATTTTAGCTTTTGACTTTATCCTATTTCTGATAATATATCTACTACAAATATAGAAAATAAAAATGTTTACTATACATATGTACTTGAAACCATAACTAAATGCCAAAAAATGTGTCTTAAAGTGTTCCCATATTCTCTTTAAAATATAATGTTTGTTTTTCACTGTTTTATTTATAAAAGGTGACTGTTTGTTGCTTTTGTTGTTGTTTCGGAATATTTACACTGAAGTCACACAGGCTGCCTTTTGGTAAATTAAACGCATACATGCGTGCGGTCTATTGAGGCCGACGGTTTAAAATTCTTGCTCTTATTTATTGTTTTTAGCTTTAATTTTGCAGTTTTATGCATATATGAAAGGCACGGCTCAAAGCAGCTTTCACGGCCAATACCGGACGCGTGTCTCAAGCTTTTGTGTTACATTCTTATATTTTTTCCAATACTTTGCACTCTAATTTTCAATTGGATATGTTTTCGCACAATGAATTGGGTTTTCATTTTAATTTTCGCTTATAAGTTCTGCAACAGTAGACGGTGTTCAACACAAAACGAAATGTCAAATTAACAGTCTGTGCCTTTTGATACGGCCATACGCAATGATGTTGCCATATAAATGTATATGTACATATGTGCAAATATACATATATATATATATGTTAATCAATTGTATGTTTCAATTTAATTCATGTATAAGTACATACTAAGTGTGTATAAGTGCACTTTGTTTTTTTTGCAATGTACTAAAACATTTTTCGCAAATGAGATAGTTGAACTCCTACCAACAGAAAAATGCAAAGGCGCAGCAGCTGTCAATTGGCAAGGAAAGGTATTGGTATACATATTCGCAGTTATTAGAATAATTAGAAGCACATTTTAGTTACCTTTGCACTAACTGTTAATAATGCTACACTAATGTCTAATTTAATTTTACATGGTTAAGCACAAACTATGATAGAAAATGCACATCTCACGTCGAAAAATGTTAAAAATAAGCTATGTATGTACTAGTGTTGGATTGCTCATGACTGAGTTTTTATAAATTTATTAACACTTAAATGTGGTGGTCGGGCGATTGAAAGTTATCAATTGGAGTAATCGTACTATCGAAGACACACAATCCAGTTTATACGAAAAAAAAATAAGAGAATTTATTTTATTCTTCCAATTTAACACGAAACTTTTGAGTTTTGATTTTCATTAAATTTAAGTAATTATTGTTGTCAACATTTACTGTCATTAAAGAACAACCGTTACAGAAGTACGTATTGTATATGAATTGGATTTTATTTCCAATTTGACATTACCATAATTTGCGCTAAACTAATTGAAAATATGTGAGGTTTGAGAGTAAAGTACTAATAAACAAAAAGTGTATATATATGTATGTATGACAATGTCTACCGTTTGAGTGATTAAACCAATTTTAGAGTTTAAACTTTAAACCACTTTTCGATTTGTCTGCGCATACCAAATTTATTCAATTTCACGATAGCTTTAGTCGCTACCACGCTATCGATAAGTATTTCTATTATTTGCGCTTAGAATATTTTTTTTTGAAATATTTTGCAAAAGTTCTAGAGACTGTGTACGTAGAAGGGAAAAAACAATATCTCTGTATAGCTTTATTAAATAATGCTTTGATTTATATTTCATTATTAAGATACATTTAAAAAAATTAGTTTATAGATAAGAGTTGACCTGCTAGTTAAGAACTATGGTGTAATAAGCGAAATCTTAAGTAACATGATTGGATTCCTTTTACATTTTTTAAAATGCACATATATTAAATTAAATTAAAAGTATTTTTTTCTTTTGTTATTATTTCAGACTACAGACTAAGACGTTTTACTAAACTTTCGAAATCTTAAATTTTATTTATATATAATAATTTGGTATTAATGATCATAAGAAAATAAAATGTGAATTTAATTAACTGATTTATAGCTTCAAGTTATTAATAAATTAGACATATATGTATAAAATTATGATACTTAAAATGCAATTTAAAAACACAACTAGAAGAACTTTTTGGAAAATTTGACTACATCGATAGCTAGCTTCAGTTCTCGGACTCCTCGGATGCCAAGCGACTCCAATTCTTCTAATGTCATTTGGATGAGTACTTGAAGATCGATTTCTTGCCGTGTAAAAAGTTCGGTCAGGTGCGCATTTCCTGTGCGGGTGAGTAGCGAACTTACTCGAGGGCTAAGTTTTGGGTGGTTAACTGGAGAGCAACGTTTGAAATGTTTTATTTGGCGGGTTCGTCCAGCGACCCCATCTTTGACCTGAGTGGGTTTCGACTGTGGCGTCGCATTTTCACTTGGAGTTTTGCAGATTTGTGCAGCTGGCGAAAAAACCGACCTAATGCGCATAAAATCTTGGGAGAAATGCTTTGGACCAGACCCACCGCTCAAGCACCTCGTCTGTTTCGCCAGTTGATTCGGCACGGTAAGGCTGCTAGGCTTAAGATCGTTAAAGACGACTGTCTCCGATCTACGCAAGATAGGTGTGGTCGGCGATGGCACTTTGTCAAAATTAAACACCCGGGTTGTGAGTGGAGTTAAGGGTGTCAGTGGAGATTTGGGGTCTGTAGACAAAAAAAAAAATTATTAATTAATGATTCCTTTACCGCATAACTATGAATTTATCAATTTTATAATTACAAATTGTTTACCTCTCCAGGCACGGTTGTAGCGATCCATTTTTCTTTTTAAAATTATTGCATTCAACACCAAATAAATATGTATGTCCAATAAGCGCGATGCGCTCTAAAAGTTAAACTGTAAATTATATTCGGTACATACACACACGCGCATGTCGCCATACTTATTTAAATACAAATGTCCGTATTACAGCAGTCTGGCAACTTTTTCAGTTAGTTGGCAGCGCTCCTCGGCATTTCGCTTTGACTTTCAAATATATAGAGATGGGTGCGTGTGTCTGATTGAGATAATTTAAATAAATATTTTTAGTCTTTACCCATTTACGACCCCGGTAACTAAGTACATCAAGTATATCAAGTATATCAAGTACATCAAGAAGACGTCCAAAGAGATTCAACGTTTTACACTATATAGATAAACAATTAAGTGGTATCCAATATGTAAGTATGTAAATAAATATATGGGTAGAGTGCAATGAAGTTAAAACCATCGGACTAAAAATAAAACAAGCATTTTTAATTATATGTATGTTCTTTTGTTTATATGCCGTATTGAAGAATGTCCGAATTTTTTATCTCCGAAAATATAGAATCAAGGTTTAATTAATTAGTGATTGCCTCGCATATTATTGGTTTAACTTTACGTGCTTTTGCTCTCGTAATTGAGGTCTAGTAGAAGATCAATCTAAGCTTTTTCAACAGTTTGATTGGCAGTCCATTCCAAAAGCTCAAAAATAAAATGAACAACAGATGTCGCTACTTACCACGCATTACGCTACATACTAATGCGTTTAATAACTTTTACCTTTTTTAATTTTGTGCTATAAATAATAAAAACAGTTAAATTAAAAAGAAAAAATTCAATCCGTTGAGTATGCAGATAATATATTTGTACTCATGTCGATATAACATAACCAACCCGTTGAGGGTTGAATATAATATTTATAAAAAAGGTTTTAATTAAACGACTTTCTTTCTATCTAACCCTATTTGAATATATAATATACATAAATGTGTAGATTTAATATAATTTAAATGTTATTCCAAGTTGTAAACAAATTAAAATTTACTAACTCTAATCAAATTTGAATTGATTTCTCGAATTGTTCGATGTGCATTGACAAAAAAAATATATTAATATTTTATTAGGGTTCAACAAACTTAAAACAAAAACAATTTGTGTAAATACTTTATTGTATGTTCAGGACTTGCGAATATTTAGCGTCTAATTAAAGCGAGTTTGGCAAGTTTTTGTTTTTGTTTTTGTTTTTGTTCTTTTTTTAATCTGTATTTTGTCTGTTTAGATACTGCGCATAAAGCTTTCGTTGTTGTTGCGAAAAGTGTTTGTATAAAAACTTGACTGCCCAGACAGAATGAATATACTTATATACATATGTATATGCATACGTATATATGTACATACATATATATATTGATAGTACCTTTATAACCCATTCACTGCTCTCCACTCAAGTACCGTAAGCAGCAAAAATAGTTAATGGTTAAAACTAGACCAATTACTGCTTTAGAACCGAACCGGATTATGAACGAACGTACTATTTTTTGAGTCCAACCTTACCAAAAACGAACATAATTTAAAGAAAATGAAATGAGTGTAGATTAAAGAATAAATGTAATTATTCGTACTCTTTTGCTTTCGGTTTGGAAAAAATGTGAGAGATTTTAATCGTAAGACGAGGAGAATCCACTCTGAGAAGAATTAGAATTCGAGTCTGTTGCGCTATGATTAGCTGTGTAGGGTATTGATGCTGCAAATCCAACTCTGCCATTGCTGTTGTTGTTGTTGCTAAAGTTTAATATTTGCTTGGCTAAGTCAACTGGTCCGCCCAACCATTCCGAGTCCGAGTCCCAGTCCCAGTCCGAGTCCGAATACAAATCCGAATCCGAGTCCAAGTCTGAGAGTCGTGAGTCGAGTCTCGAGTCTCGAGTCTCGCGGTTGTTGTTGCCGGCTTTTGGGAAAAACAGCTGAGGCCGCGCGCCGAATAGAACCAGCAGCAGCTGCTTTGTGTTTATATTTGTTTGAGAAATTCAGCGCATGCGCATGGCAGGTGGCACGAAGCTGGGCTTCGGCTTCGCTTCACAGGGCGCTTATAAAATTGTGGTTTGGCGGTAAGCGATTCAGTCGTCTAACGGAGTTCAAACTAACTGGCCAGAAAAGTTCTGGGGAGCTTTTGGCAGCAGAGCTGCAGCCGTTCATTGTAAATTTGTTTAAAATTTTTTGCGAACTTTTGGCCGTCGCAGCTGCGAACTGGGCAAACAAAAACAAGTGCGTTTAAATCGCAGCGGCAGTACAAGTGACGCACGTTCGTGCCGTTCTGTTATGCTAAAGTGCACAAAAGAGCCATAAATAGTAATAAAAAATAAAAACTATTTCGAAATCAACAGGCAATCGCCATTGATTAACCATTCTAAAAGTTTTCCAGCCGTGTTCTGAAACACACAAGAAATAAAGCGCAGTGAAGTGTTAAAAAACAACAATAAAAATTGAAAACACATTCATGCATACGTATGCATGTGTGCTGTTTATGTGAATGTACACACACATACACACACACACACACACACACACACACACACACACTGACACTGACACACACACACACACACTGACACTGACACACACACACACACACACCAACAAACGTACACACATATAGTACTTGCGAAACACATCGCAACGCCTAAGCAAAAGAACTGAGGTAAGTTTTTGTTAGTTTTATTTTATTTATTTGTTCATGCAAATTTAATTAAGCAACTAGCAGTGAAAAAAAGAATGCAGCTTGGATTTTTCTATTGCAAAAACGCATTGCAAAATGTGCAATGCGCAAAAAATTAAATCAAATTTACCAATTCTTATTCGCTTAACACTTGGCTGTTAATTGTGATTAAACAATTCTTATTCGCTTAACACTTGGCTGTTAATTGTGATTAAACAAGAACAATAAATAAAACAAAATAGTAAAAGTTTTCAAACTTATTGTACACTGGTGCATTAAGTATATATATACATATATATATATGTATATGCAAGCATTAGGTACACAATCACCCATGTCATAAATATAATTGAACAACAAAAACGAAAACAACAATCGTCAACAATCTTAAGTAGAGGCAGAGGCAGAGGCAGAGGCAGAGGCAGAGGCAGTGGCAGTGGCAGAGGCAGGCAAAGTTGCATGGAGTATGATTTGATTTTATTTAGGCCTTCAAACGATATACAATGGAACGTAGCTATAGCCCGGGCTTAGTTCAAGGAAAAATATTAGAGAAATCTTAAAGACACATTCATAGAAGTGTGCAGAATTCTGCTTGCTCATTTGTTTGTACACACTTTTGCTATTCACATATTTAAATGAGTTCGTGAGGGCACACCGGCCGTTAGATACCCTATCAAGAGATTGTTAGAATAGCGATAAATCTAAAAACCAAACTGATATCTTTTTTTCTTCAATCTTTCACAAGAGATATAACATAAGAAATTTTACCATTCTGAAAGAGTACAAATAAGTATGTTTGTGCTTATTTACAATCTTACGATTTTCTTATTACACATAGAAACAACGAAGCAGTGTATATTTATATTATTGTTCATTACATTTATGACATATGTAATTTTTAAATTTTGAAAGATTAATAAGGCATATTTTTATTGTTTTTGAATTTACAAGAAGAAAATATCTGAATTTTGAGTACAAATTATATATACTTAAGGAACCGCGTCTTTTATTCAATACTAAATTCAATATTCAATTTAATATTTTGTTTTAAAATTGAATTAACAACGCTTCAAAAGTTTTGTTTTGGTTGCGAAGTATTCCACATTCTTCATTATTCATTTATTTATTTGAAAATATGATAAAAAAAAACTTACATTGAATGCCTTTGGCAATACTTAATTCATGGTGAAGTGTGGTAAAATAAAGAAAACAAACGAAACGAGGAAAAGCGTTCAAGTCGGGAGTGCGCGACTTGAATGTACTCTGTTTCAATCAACCGATACAACACTTATGTTTGAACAAATCCTATACTATTTATTATTTTGTATATATTATACCCATTTCAAAAGAGTACAGGGTATGAGAAGGGCAAATAACGTTGCAGTCGCGTGTGTCTATTTAAGCATTATTTTGTTTTAGTTTAATTATAGGTTTTTTCTCATAGACAGAACAAGACAATTATTTTCAACGTTTTTGTTAGACATTATGTTTTTTGTCGGAGGTACGTCTATGTTAAAATATGGGATGATTACCATAATATATGAGAGGGCTTAACTTACTTAACAAACTTCGACTAACTACGTAAGTGAATCTTAAGAATTCGCCACGTGGAAGTGTATACATGTACATATCTACGATGTACGTGTGAGTATGTACATTATTGGAGATCTTTGGCCGAATAGGGGTAGCGTTGATTGCAGCAAGAGCTGAAAACTGTTTGAATTGGGTAATTCCTTTCTTTTCTTTATTTAAGCAATGGAAGATTGGGAGTTGATTGGGTCACATGGGACGGAAATGCACTAAATTTGCAGGAAACATAAAGGATATGACAAATTTACGATTACGTTGGACTCTGCAATGCTGGTTAGATTAGATGGGATCTGTCCTACAGAGAATTGTTGGTGTACATACTTGCATTTTGCTTAGCAGCCAAAACTGGGCTCATAGAATTCTCTAATCAGCAAATCCCTAAATCACATTTAATATATATTATATACAATTATTTTTATTTTCCACTTCACACCAAAATAAATGATGTTTCCTGCTTATTACTGAAGACCTTTTAAAGCGCAAAAGCTTCATTTTCTATAACAGATATTTAACATGAGTTTTTTGCACCAAGAAAAATTTCATAAATAAATCCAACTGGTTTTTTTTTGCACAAGTCTAAAATATAATGATGATGCAGTGTTTACACATGTATATAGTATGAGAATACGTATTTGGTGTCAACCGTAGAAAATGTAAAAATTAGCTTGTAGAACTAGAAAATAATCTGTATCTGGAAAGCGCTTACATAGGTACATTGGTGCTTAAATTAGTTTGGAAACAGTACAAAAAGTCTGTTTATTATCCTCTTGACGGGCCGTATATATTTTGATAGTCACATACATATTCAACAAAAGTATAGACGGACAATTTATGAACATGCCTTAGAAAAAGCAACAATGTGAAAATTTGCCTTCAGATTTGTTTTGTTCAGTTGAATAGTTACAATTACCAGTAGGAGATTGACTGACTGGAAGACATCCTCTATTTACCGCCGACATACCGAAAAAAACATCGAACTCACTTTACGCTGAAACTGAAAATCGATTTTTATCGATTTTCCGAAAACAGAAATGAGCCATCCATGCCTCTAGCAAATTTTTTACCATAAGGGAAGAAGAAGACATACAATCCACATTTAATGTGGCTGTCGTAAATTTATAGTCTCTGAGATCGACATATTTTTATAGACGAATAGAAAGACTGACATTTAAATAAGCAGTGTCGAAACTTCTCCATCCCACTTGTCACATACGCACACGCAAAATGAAAACTACTTATCATACATTTCGAATGGGTACATGGTATAAAAATACATTAAGCTACTTAACTGTGAGGGGATGTGAGGATGTGAGAATGAGAAAAGGGAAACTCAAAGCCAAATAAGAGGTTAACAGACCAAAAGGCAGACGAGTGACGAATACGAATACTTCTACGCTGGAGGATGAGAGTTCTTGTTGGAATAAATGGAAGTATGTTAACTATATGGAAATCTACAAGGAGTGGAAAACTGGCTGGCTTTATAAATATAAATAGCAGAGAATGTTATATGGTGAACTTGGTAGAAAATAGTTAAAACTCTTAACGTATTATTCCATCAAATTCAACGTGAATTCCACATATTGTGTGTTTGAGAAATAAAAATCATGGGACTTTTGGGACTTTAGCCAAGAATAAAGACGGTACATTGTGTGTAACTGAAGAAAAGAAGAGGATGTAATATTATGGTTCCGTTTTACCTCGGAATTGGATTGATACAAGCGACTCCTCTGCCTGATCATTAAGAACAATGGGTCAGTCCGTGGGGGAAAGGACATTGCGGAGCTATGTAAAATGCAAAATGCAAAATTAATGACACGGCCTTAAAAAGGAAAAAAAAAAAGAGTGTTACCAACTGCTCTTTGGGGTGGGAAAGTGTTTGCCGCGAACGACACTTTTTTCGCGGCCGCTGAGCACATCTAATGCATTCTTTGCTGCAGCAACTACCCTGGGGAGTCAGCGCCATGTTGCAATTATTATTTCCGGCTCGCAGCGAAACATAAAATGAGCAGGAAGCAACACGCTCCAAACTCCAAGCTCCAAACTACGGCCGTGTGAAAAATGAGGCACACCAAACCCAACCACCAGCCCAACCTCAATTCGAAACCCGGAGCCGTCATCAGCACCGAAAAGTGTTTCAGCGCAGCCGGCAGCGGCGTTTCCGCTTTTGTTTGTGCGCGACGCATAATTTGCGGGACAAACATGCAAAAATGCCAGCAGTCAAAGCACACACATATAAATGCATATATGTGTGTAAGCACACATACACACACACACACACACACACACACACACACACACACACACACACACACACACACACACACACACACACACACACACACACACACACACACACACACACACACACACACACACACACACACACACACACACACACACACACACACACACACACACACACATACACAAGCGCACACGCTCTTGCACTGCATATTTATGCAGACACATTGGCGCACATGGCCCCAGCCCCTGCTCTTCCTCAGGCAAGTTGAAGTGCAAAGTGGAGCTGCGACCAGGCGGGACTCGCATGGGCTTCAAGACGTACAGTTTATCTTGCGCTTGGGCGTCCGGCGATTCTGTTGCGGCGGAAGAGCAGCTACGCTGGGACCGTGGGACCCTGGGATTGGATGCAAAGGGGCGTATGCGGATTGCACGTGGACCACTTGTGCCCTCGGCTAGTGTGAATGTTTTTTAGGCGGTTCCGGCTTGTTTATGATTACAAGTTTATGCTCAAAATGAAGTTTTGCAAAAAGGGTTTTCCTTTTTCGACTTTTGGCCACGGAAATAACAAATACAGCAAAAACAATGTTGCACTCTAAATCTCCCGTCATGTATGTTCTTTCTACTAGGTGGAAGAAACTCCACCTGGTTATTTTAATCAAAATATACATATATGTAGTTCATGGGGTCGGACATGCCTGTTTCTGCCTTCTGCAGACATTTTTGCACAAGGCAATAATTCGTTTATTAATAATTTTTGAATGTGTTCGGGACTCAACATCCATTAGCTAGGGCAAAGCCCTTGTCTATAGGAGCATCCATAAATTGAAATATCATAAATGTCAAAGTTGTCTAAGGCTGGGTAGAGTGTATATCTAAATATTCGTAAATAATATATTTATACAGACAGGTATTTCATTAAAGATTTTATACTAAATAGGCAGTTTGTCCTTTCTTCCGAATTAATAGATTGACTAAAATTATTTGGCATCAAAAGTCATTATATATAGAGCTGTACAAAGGCAATGAAATTTAATTTAATCTCCAGGAATAATTAAGGAAACAAACAAATAAACATGCAAAATTTATGTTTAATGGATCGCTTTGCTTTTCTGACAACAGAGTATCGAATGGGAAAAAAGATTAATAAGTTTTCCATAGCTAATAAACAAACTAAATTATTTTTTTTTTAATTTTTATAGTTAATAAATATTTTACAGTAATTTACTTTTGCCATAAACAATAACTGCTTTAAACATTTTACTATAATAAAGTTCACGGCTTTTTATCTGATTTTCATAACATTTAATGCTTCAAATTAATATATATTCCAGTGCTAACTGAATCTAAAATACATGTTAAATAAATATTTCAAGACAAGTAGGAAGAAGAATATTCCACTCGACTGCATTCAACTGTTTTTTTGTTTCTTATTTACTCAAATTGTTGTAAAATGCATTTAATATTTTTTAACTAATGACTTGAAACCTTTTTGAGGTATCTCGTCAATAAGGAATTTTCATTACATATATTACGAATATATTAACGTACAGTCGTAATAAGTACAGCAGATTATATAGATTTTATGTAATGTTCATTGATCTGCTTGTGTTGAAATTATAACTTTAAATTAAATCCTTGTCTTATAAAATGTAAAGATTAAATATTTATTTATTTTGGCCTAAAAAAGCAAGCAACTTAAAATTTTAATTTGAATTTCACCAGCAGATACAATGTAAAACTTCTATAACATTCGCTTTAACACTCTAACATTCACTGTTTTATTTCGTGGGTTAAATTTTGAGGACACTTTTAAAATTCATTTTGACAAAGTTTAAAGTTGACGAGAGGTCAACAAAAAAGTTTTAAAAACCGTTTTTCAACAGTTTTTGACATTTGCGAAAGTCTCATTATTTAATTTAAGGTATCTTAAGTTTAATAATTTTTTTTTAAGAGCAGATAAACAATTTTATGATAGATCAAATAATTATAGGCCTATACTTAACTTAAGAAAAAAAATTGTTGCAAAAGATGAGGTCGAACTTAACAAAGTTGTGACTTTTCTTTATATGCATGTATGTATATGTATATTCACTAATCTTATATATATATATTATATGTATGTGAGTATGTAAATTTCTATAATGTTAAGTTTCTGCTGCTTAAAAGCATTTTAATTAAACCGTGAACTTTCATTAAAACTTTCAAAGCGTTCTACTTTGTATACAAAAGCATAGAAAAAACTCAACTTTTTACGCTCCATTAAATTTAATTAATTTTCATTTGAGATAAATTTTGTCTTTTGTTATGCTCATTGAAAATGGGGGAAAAGTATAATTTTATTATTTTAAAAGTTTGCAACAAGCAGAATAAAACATTTCATTGTTAAGTTGTATAATCTTGATTGGTTACTTTATAACTTGCGGATTTTTAAGAGACTAAGGATTTCGGAACTGGAAAAAAGATTCAACTGTATGACATATAAAAGGAAGCATCGATTCAAATCAATTTCTTTTTTTAAGAAGCATTCGATGAGGTCTTAATGAGGTAACAAAGATCTCTTTATTCTTAAAGATTGAAGATTGCAAATTGAAAAATAAATAAAGATTAAAGTGAACCTTCGTATTCGTACTCAACATAAATGTAATTAACAAGTAAAATAAACTGCAGTACGGGGTATCATCTAATCGTGCAGCAAAATTTTTTCTTCCAGTGAGTGAATGTCCTCGGCAGCAGAGCTGCTGATGAAAGGGACGAGAAGCATAGCAGGGAAAAGCGAGGCTGTGAGTGTCATTAGAAAAATTAAATTTAAATAAAAGCTAAGTAACTACTTATGTAGTTAAAGACGTAGATTCCGCCGCCAAGTCAGCCGGATTTGGCCATTGACACGTTCAAAGTATGCTTGCTATCCGGCTTCAATTTACGAGTTCATTTCAATTTCCTCATCATTTCCGACTTAAAAGAATTTTAATCTCTCAGTAATACTGACGTTAAATTATTTCTTTTGCTCTTCGTTTTTTAAATGTATTTGAGATTATGAATTGTACTTATGCTATTGGATAACAAAGATAATATTCCTTTTTATTATCTTTACAGATTGCTCTACGAATTAAGAAGTGATATTCATTTTTATAGAGTATACTATACCTTTATCTTATTTATTTAATTATTTATTTTCTATACACCTCAGATTATAAGTTTACATATTTTGCAACAGACTTTGAATTCGTCGTTTATGGTAAGTCAACATAGTCTGTTACCAAATGTCAGATCTTTAAATATTTATGATACAGAGTATAGAGCTCTACAATTTTTAGATGGTTCTGCACTCAAATTGATTGTGATTATAAGGAAAATAAAAAGAATCACAGATAAAATAAATTGAATTGAATTGTTGGATGTTGCAGATCGCTATAAGGCATGTTTAAATGCGTTATCCCGAACTAAGACGTTCTAATCTGCTTATGTATAAACATTATTGGATATGTGGCTCGACTCCTGCCTGTCTTTCAAAGTACTTTTTTGTGTTCCTTGGATATCCATGAGAAAAAAAGGTTTGAATCTGGGTATCCTTTCTAGTTTTACGCTGACTGAAATGTTTTATTATTTTAGTTTTATGTTGGGAGTTGAATTAATTTGCAGTCGTTATTCATTCGGTTTGTTGGTAGAATGTAAAATGTTTTTGCTCCGCTTGTTTTTTTACGTGGGTTCTTCGCACATTTTATCAAAGTTGCATTGATTTTATTTATTTCATTCATTTTATTATCATCGTCTCATTCTGGTCCAGCTCTATTACATAGAAAGGGCGCTACAATCCGCTCAGAATTTTTTTTTTAAATTTCCCGCTTTACACAGTTAAGGCCGAGCAACATTTAAATTACAAATTTACTGTCTCTTTCCCCTTGAAATGTTGTTTTTGGGCGTTGTGTAGGTTTTATACTTAATTGCTGAATAGATTAAATGGGATAAATGTAACAATCTGTTCACACAGTGAATACCAGATAAAAGTTCTTATTTCCACTACTGATTAAGACAAGTTGTAAGTTTGAGAACCCTCCTCATATTTCAAGGATGGGTTCTTAAATATGGCAACTTATCTAATGAGAACCATAGTTTGTTATCCTCAAAAATCAAGTTCAATCAGTTTTAGTCGGCAATACGATTTTTATTAACTAATTATATGTGTGTAACTGAATAATATGGATGAACTAGGTCATTCAATATATTTAGTTTTAATATTTAATCCTACGCTAATGTTATTATCAAATTTAATTAATTTTAAAGTAAACAGAGATCTTAAATAAACATGAATATATAAAAAAAAAAATGAAAATACAAAATTGGATCGCTTTGTACTGGTTTATTTAAAAACTGCTAATTGATATATTCTCGTATTCCTTTTATAGATTAAACCTACTTTTCTTTTATCATTCGATACTTTCATAGTATCGATAAACATTGATTTTTTTCAATAGGATTTTGTTTTAAGCTAATAGTGTTTAATATGTGTGCTCAAGTCATCTAAATGAAAAGTTTATGCAGAGACAGCTAAGGAGTATCTTTCAGCCTGGTAATTTCCACTAGATTGCTATTTTAATACTGTTCATGTTTTAAAATAAACAAATAAAGTAAACACTGGTCGTATTGAAGACATACGTATATGAATGCGTAATGCTTTACCCTTAATTAGCTATACTTGCAATTAAAATTGCTCTCTATGGATTTACCAGCGCTGCAGAAAGTAAAAGAGTAGACGGGAAATTATCAGCTTTGGGTAAATTATAATCTTTAGGAGATGATGTCCATTCGATATTCCATTTCATGATGCACAAAATAAATGAAGTCGACTAAAATAATACCCCAAAGCGAGTTGTATAGACATCGCGCTTCTTTTTCTGTTGCCGCCATTCATAACTCCTTCGTGGATTGAACAGGGCCGTAAAGTCCTGGCAACAACAAACAATTTATAGACAAACTTTAGCTTGGCTATGAGGCAGTGCGCTTTGCGAAACCTTCCCTGAATACACAAATATAATATTCATAAATTTAATACGAACAAACACTTTTCGCATATTTCGTCGGCCGTAGTTTCCCTTGGACTCGGTTTCCTTTACTCCTATTACGTTTATCGCGGAGGTGACGTCAAGTACGGATCTGGAAAAATGTTTGGATTTTCTTTTGGTTTCGGTTTGCATTCTGTTTTGGCGTTAGCGAATATATTTCGAGTTTGTGGTGGCAAAAAGTATAGTAAAATAAATAATTCATAATGCAAATAGGCCATAAACAAAGGGAAACTGGAGGAGAGGCAACCAGGAAATAGTCGTAAACTTTCGCATAGGTAGAACAAACACCAATATTATGGCCTTACCTTCTCTAGTTGATTATTTCAATATTGTGCTGAACAAAGGTTAAATGCGTGGGAAAATAGAACCTAACTATGATCTAAGTTAGATTAAAAGTTTAAAGCTGTTAGAATAGCTAAAAAGTTACGTCTAACAAAATTAACCGATAAATAATCAATCCTAGACAATTAAATAATAATAATTCGTAATAAATAATCGAGTGTGAAGTAAAATATTGAGGCTCAAGCTTAAATATTATTTACATAATCAACTATTCAAATGGATTATTCGTGTAGGGTACACAAATATAGTACTTGTTCTTAAATTTTATTTGTTTTTTACACTCAAAATGGAATTGAGTTTATACATTGTTCGATTCACCAAGAAAAATCGAAGTATATTTTATAAGCAGAACATTGCAGATGGGTGTTTTTGACTAGGGATATATACATATACATATATAACATTTTTAATGGAAACCTGTAGAAATGCGGATGTAAGGCAGTGATTGTCAACCTGTAGGGTTTATATATAGTTATGTATTTATAGGAGCTGGTGAAGTATTTTCCATCTGTCTTTTCTTTTTTTTTTTTTAAGACGTAGCGAGTCGCAATCTCTGACGGTTCTTGTCGAAGGCCTCTTTTTTTCTAACTTCACTTTATTTCAACTTCGGACTCGAACCCCTGCACCACGCTCAGTCCTCGCCTTTTCGCTAATTAGTTTGAATGTGTGTTGCAAACAGTCTCTCTTTGGCTCTTTGTCTCTTTTCATAATTTATTTTATAACTTCTCAACACCCTAGTGTTCTAAACATAGACTACTCATATAGTGATGCTCTTAACATAAATCATTACCATTGTTATATTAGATCTAGGACAGTTCTTGATATAGCATTAACATTATTGCCATTAATCTACGACATATATATACATTATTTGTCTTTTACTTTGAAGGACCTAATCTGCACCTGTTATAGGAAGTTAAGATACATATATATATACATATACATATATATATATATATATATATGAGAGCATACCATTTTGAATACTAAGATATAGGGCATTAAAATGGTAAGCCGTTAGTGTGTGGTGGGCTAAAATAAAATAATCAAAAGTAGTAAACGAAAGTGGAAAGAGGAATAAGCAAGCGTAATCGCTGAACAGCACACAACATGGAAAAAATGCAACCAAATCGGATTAAGAGAGCTCAGGGGTAAAGCAACTGGGCAAAGCGCAAAGCGGAAAGCGGAAAGCCAACCGCTGAACTGTTCTTCTTTGCGCTGCTAAAAGAGATACAAATTGCAATAAGACGGTATTTTATAGTTCAACGATGGATTTACGATGTTGCACGACTTTGAACTACATTTGTCGAGGTTGAGTCGGCCAAAATCCCCGCCATCGGTTAACTTCCCAGCGTTATATATACCGGCACTCAAAAAAGTCTAGTTGGTTAACAGCTGGGTGGGTACATTGGTAGTAAAGGTTGGGGTCGGGTGGGCGAATGGGCGAATGGGCGAACGGGCGGTTGGTCGGATGGCCGGAGGTCCTGTTTGCCAGGATGCTGCACTTGCTTGTGCGATAGACCGTTGCGAATACGTCGATAAAGTGCAAATGCAAAGTTGCAACTTGAGCGGAAAGCGGACCAGATGAACTATGTAGATACCCAACTGCAGCCAGCCCACACTTGCAAGAGCTATCAAAAGAGAGAGAGAGAGAGAGAGAGAGAGAGAGAGACCGTTAGAGAAGTGCCGTGGCTGCAACAAAATTGCAGCGTTCTAAACTGTTTTATGGTCGCGCCTTTACGCAAAAGTCCCAGTGGCCAGCCAAGGAAATTACGGATTCAAATTAGCGGCACTCAATCTCAATCTAAGTCCTTTCACAGCGTCTGTCCTTGTACCCGCCTGCCAGCCAATGCATTTAATGGCTTCCCACTGCACCCCTAGGCCCATTTTCATGCGATTTAATCAACTCATCGACTGAAATGCACAACTGTTTTTTCAACACTCCTCATTTGGCTGGTCAGCCCCTTGAATTTCTAATCATTTTCCTAAATTTGCACTTTTATGGAATGGTCCACTCATTAACTCCAATGTTTACTTAGGGCTTTAAAATATTTCATTATTTAGGAGCTTCATTTATTTTCGACGTAAAGTCGATTGCGCCCTTAAATAAACATTTTCTGCTGATGTTGATGTCTAACATAAAATATTGAGAGGCTGTTAATAGGTATTCAAACGAATTGGCTTAAATCTATCATTTTTGTTAACGGTTAAGTTAGAATAGGAGCATTTCAATGTAAACTTAGTCAGATAAAAAATGATTAGATTTTCCTTAATGGAAATAAACTCTGCTTACATTAAAAAACAACTATAACGAAAGAAACAGATATTTAGATATTGGCTAAATTACTGTTGATAACCGGACTAAATGCGTTACATTTTCAAACGGATTGATTCGAGCCACACAACATTATTGTAAGACTGATTGAATATACATTTTGTCTAATTACTTAAACATATATACTTAGCATTGAATCAATCAGACGAAACTGTTTAAATAATGCATTCGTAATATAAAACAGAAACTCTTAAAGGCAGATTGCTCGGCAGTTGTTCACAAACCTAACATACAAACATATATATACATGTATATGAGAATATATATCGGGCAATATACCGGTTTCAGTCAAGGCTATTACACATTTCTTTCAAGTACACTCAGGTTACTTTTCACACTTTACTGCCCGAACCAAAATGGGTCTCAAACAAGTTTTAAAACTTGCTTGACAGCCGCTTGCATATTAATAAAATAAATCTAAGCCGAATAGAATAGGACTGAATAAGACTGACTGGGGTACAAAAAGCCCAGCTGTGCTGGGTATGTAGATACGTACATTTCAATAGCGCATCATTTTTCACACCTCACCGAAAATTACCCATGGATTGTCTATAATGAGCTGCGCCGATCCCCCGCCTTGGAACCCCGCACGTGATGTAGAACTTTAAACAGATACAAGGTCAAGCTCATGCAGCGCGGTAACAAACCAGTTGGTGACTGATCCAAGCCCCATTTTAGTGAGTCGAGAGAAATACTCAGCACTCGATAATTGGCATCTGAGAACAGCTGTTTACAATGGGCAAGTCGACGGTTGAGCGCGCAGCAGCGTTTCGAGCCACAAGTTGATTGCAATAGCGTTAAGTGTTTCATACAGGCGGATCGGATTTATTTGTCAGACAACAAAAACCAACAATTTTCGGCTATTTACAAAAGTCAAGACGAACAAACAATCTTGAAGCCGGTTATGACAGCCACTGGATGCGATTGTGATTGTCAATTACAAGGCTGCGCTGCCTTGGATCTTCAAGATTGCTGCGCATATTTATTTGGCTATAGTTGAATGAAGTCTGTTGGCTTAGTTTAAGGCTAACATAGTGTGTTAAATGCATCCGAAATAACTCGACCTATGGAACTTGTATATGTTGGCCGAGTGTTCTAGATATTGACTGCAGTTTATGTTTTAACCATTTAACCTTCATTTTTTTAAGGGTATTTCATCTGCGGCGCAACCAAAATAATTTTTTTCTAGATTTTTTTGCAACTCCCTGCAAAGAATCAGATTCATATGTAGCAACATGTTAATATGTGTACATATGCGTACACACACATGCAAACGCAAACACACACACACACACACACACACGTAAACGCGCACAAAGCTTATGCAAACAAGTGTAACCCACGATTCTTACAAATGTATCTACACATTTGCGATTGTGTGCCTGCAAGCATAGGTGTTTGTGTGGACGTGTGTATAGCAGGCGTGGACAACAGTGCGTATTAGTAATTTATATGCTTCGGCCATGTCGTTGGCAGCCTCATGCATTTAGCTCAAAGCTGTTTATCTCCAACTGACAGTTTAGCTTCATTTTGCAGCGGCAACCAGAATGTACATTCCGTAATGCCGAACAAAACACCCATGTAACACATACATAAATACATGTACATGTACATACATATGTATGTATGTATGTGAATTCGAGCATGTCCATGATTTTATGTACAGTAAAATCCTGACTAACTGACAGCTTCCTTGGGAGGACATCTGCTTCTAATTCACTGTCGTTTACATGTATTCCATTTCCTAACAGTCTATTTCTTTCCTTTGACGGGAATCACTTTTTATTGTTATTATGCTGGATTTTTAATTTTAGTGTGTGTCAACTTTTTGGGTATAGGAAAGAAGGAAAAGTTATCAAGCATCTATATATTTTCATTCAGTCAAAAATATATAAGTGAAAATGTATTTTGGGAAACTCTTGACTTCTGCGAGAGTTTTCACTGTATGTATTGAAGAGAAATGCTTTAATTCATGCGGGAATTATTAAGATTTCCCATCCTTAATGCTGTTAATAGTCTACAATCAAGCGCATATTTGTTGTTGTTGTTGTTGTTCTGTACAAGTGATATGTTAATGCAATTTGCAAACTACTGCGGTCCGTTGACACCCTACACGGACACCCGGACGGACATTATGTCCGACAAATGCTTTGCTTAATTTTACTAAACCATATCCCCAGATCCCTCTCTTGGCCAACCACAGGGCCTCCTTTCTGTTTGCCTGCCAACATTTGCAGTGCTGCTTTGCTATTAAATATTTAGGAGGCGAATTACCGTAATATGTGGTCTGGATATTTAGATATAGTTTGCTGGGCAATTTAGGCCGTCTGTGGTTAAATAATATCGGATATGCAATTGTGCATCCATCTGCAGATGTTTCTGTTTCTAATCAAAAAACGAGATGTCAAATAATCACCGTATACGTAATGTGCTGTGGGTTGGGCTGATAGTTTGATTGACGGACCGAATTGTGATTGATCCAAGTAAGTGGATGTTATTGATGAAGAAGTTTTGAATACCGCTAATATAAAAAACTTTAAGCTATATTATTGAAACTTCTAAACTTTTGTTTTTCAATATCATTGCAACTATTATACCATGATTCCTTCTACAGGGTATAAAGCTTTTGTATAAATTATTTGAACAGGCGGAAGAGAAAGTAGATGACTCCAAAAAAAATTTATTTATTTTTGATCAGCATCAGGAACCCGTGTGCCTGTCGGTCTATTCGTATGTATGAACAGGTCGATCTCAGCATTTACAAACGCTGAACTTATACACTTTTTTGTTTTATTCGAGATCATCTCGTACTTCTTAAGAGGCAGAGTCTTAAACTTACAGGCACATCTTTAACATTAACATATCCCAAACATTTCATTTATGTCAACTGCAACTACAACTACTACATTCGAGTCTAGTTAATGTTGAGTCTCCAATTTTGGCATGCAAGGGGAAACTGCAAGTGCAAGTGTTTAAAATTTTCTTAGTAAACAAGAGGTTTTTTACTTGCTCAATTAATTTCATTTTGCACAAAATGAAACAATAATAAATATTGCGAGAATTTCTTGTTCTCATAGTTCCCTAAATGTAGATATCATAAATAGAGCAAGAATATAGGTTATATGTATGTATATAATCTTTTGTGTTATGCTTCTTCTCTCTGCTGGACTTCTTTTCCCAAGAAAATAGACACCCAGTTTACTGAATAATATATTCGGTTAAAAAAAAAAACAATAACTCAATATTATAAGTTATTATAAAGGAAATATTCCTTTTGCTTTAATGATAGTCGACTGTAAGTCGGACAGCTATTCAAAAAATCTCAGCTATTGTTTTACTCACAGTTACATAATCTGTACTTTCCTACTTTTAATAAATCCGATAAGAATCAATTGTCACAATAACTAAATAGACAAAGACAGAAAATAACAAAAGGACTAAAGTGAGTATATTTTGTTTTTTGTTCATCATTTTGGGCAATTCGATTCGTCTGTTACTGGAGGTGAAGACTCATTCAAAATGAGCTAAGGGTAATAGACCTTGCAATCCAAGATTCGGGTTCGAATGCCAGCTGGAGTGACTTTGCTTTTGAAGAGCAGTTACGTAAATAATCAGTGACAAAAATTAATAAAAAGTCATGAATATATAGAAAACTAAATTTACAAATATAAATTTCAATATTTTGTCACACAAATTATCTTGAAATATGTATTTTTATCACATAAATCTATATTTTTTTTATTCCGTTCGGGTTTGTGAATTGTTAACTAATGCTGTTGCTTTACAATAATAAAAAAAGTAAAATACTTTGTGTGAGTGATTTTCTAATTAGTTTTGTTAGACGAGCAGCTAATTTCTTGCCTGGAAGTCTAATTGCATCTCCGCTGCTAATTATACGCTTGCGCCGTAAATCCGTAATTCCGTATGTCTGATTGTGTATTCGGCTTTCGCTCATAGCAATGGGAACCGGTTTTAAATACGCTTCTGATCGACTGACAGTGTGACGGAGTACTAACGAGAATACTTATATGAATACCTATATATATATATCGATGTATATATATATATACACATATTTAAATCGACTTGGCCCGTGACTTGTATTTTCCTTTGTGCTACAGCGCTATCAAGTTTTTTAAAAGATAAAAATGTACTCATCCAATTAAATTTATAAGATCTGTTTTTTTTTTTTTATTTTGATGGGATACATCAATTGAATTTGTTAGTTGATATAAGGAATATTTATTAAGCTTCTACTTAATCACAATGGAGCCTGATATAGTCTGTCTATATAAATCAACAGAGAATTATTAATCGGGTAAATATGTTATCTTATTTGTATAATGATAATGTACATACAAAAATATTATATTTATCAGATCATTATAATACTCGTATAAGTAGCATGGGAGATAAAGGTATTGAATATTAATAAGCTATAAAATAAATTATATAATAATTATTATTTTTTATTTATTGAGAATAAACTATGCTAAATTATGTAGATCCTGAGAAGCCTTAATATTAAGAGGTTTATCTTTTCTACTCTTGTCCTTGTAAAATTTTTTTCTATTTACAAATTTTTTAATTCCTGTTCAGACGAAATTCAGTCTTAAAGAATTGATATAATTTTTGAAAGTCGATTGTTTTAGAATTAAAAATACGTAAGGGAACGATGTTTCAAGGGTATGACTATTTGATTATCCCGAATTCAAATAAATGTTGACACGAGTTTTAGCAATGACAATAAGAGAGCTTAATTTGGAATAAGATATATTTTTGTTAGCTCATTTATATAATATAAATATTTGCTTGTCGTTCCCTGCCCTTTGTGACTGCCGCCGATGTTTGTTTCGATTTTTCAGAATAGATTCGTCAAGCTGGGGGACCCCCGACTGGTAGATTGCTTATATTCACGAGTAGAGGAGTAAATTTATGGTTGGGATTGTGTTTTACTTTATATTTGTGTTTCTGGTAAGCTGGCTCACAGTCTACGGATTTGTGTGCATTCAATTTTTTAATTATACATATTTCGACACACATACATATGTGCATATAGATTCACAACGAGCATTGCGGTAGTTAGGGAGATTTAATCTGAGCATAACAGACGGGCAGTCAACAAAGTTAAGAAGTAGAAATCCAATTTAACTTCTTGACTTCTGCTCTATTTACAGAGCCAGTCCGTCAGTTGTTGTTGTTGTTGTTGTTGTTGTTGTGCATATGGACTTACTTCTCGATTTTACCCCATCAGCCATAGCCGGAACCCCCGCTGAGGCCAAGCTTAATCCTGGATCCTTTTGCTCTTTTTGCTCATTATTGAAACTTGACGTTAATTGCATACGAGGCAAAAAGTTTCTACACCTATTAACATTTGTACAGTATGCACATACGTATATAGTATATATGTATACATTTACATGCTCGTATTTGCGAGCAAAAATACTCAATGTCAACATCATCAAAAAAATAATGAATTCTTCTTAATGATTTTGTAACATTTCTTGCGGTTATATTTTCATTTCATTTTTTATGATTTTTTCGCAATTATATAGCCAGTAAAAATGAAATTCATTTTTCCACTCATATTAAAAGTGGAAAAGAACAATTTGAGTTGTAATAAAACATTATTATATATTAGTATAAAAGTTATTTGCCTTGTTGTTTTTTCCTTTATTTTTTGTTAATCAATTTTCAATTCAATTAGTCTACAATATTTACCCATCTGTTTAATATTTTCTTGATTATTTCATATTAAAATATTATGAATAAATAATTATTTTGTAAGGATTTTGAGCTTTACCGAGATTAACCTCGTAATCCGTAATCGTATTTAGATCATTTAAAAATATATAGATGTATTGCGTTAATATCCTGTAAAAGTGTAAATAAAGAAATAAAGATGAAAAAACTAAATTGAACTGCAACTATTATTTAAATACCTCGTAGTGATGTAGAAGAAAAAGTAAACAATTTTTTAAAATTATTTATTACTTTTTCCTATGGTGGCAATCTTCAAGCAAAACAATTATTGATTGTGTGAGTACTACGCACAATGTAATATAATGTATTTAGAGGGTCCCTCATAGTCGGGCACTCCGCAGTTTTGCGCACTCCCACTTTGGCTTCTTTTTGTTGGCTGGCTGGAGCTGTGGTACACATGGAGATGTCCGTCCGTTGATTGTTTACAACAAAAACTGCGCAAAATCAAATAAGCAACACCATGCCGACAACTTTTGTGCTGAGGAAAAAAGCTAAAGTTGAAGTTGGGCAAAGGAGCCGAGCAACCCGGCAGCCAACAAATACCGTACATATTGCCAACGCAAACTGCAAGCCATCAAAAGCCGGAAACTAAATTTTGTGGCAGAAGTTAAGCCAACGCGCAAAACTTGTCGATTGTGCGTTGGTTGCTGCGGCGGCATCAAAACTTTTTATTTCTTACATTTTTTATTGCGAATTTCGTGCCAACAACTGATTTGACTGAGGACTTTCATCCTCGACGTCCCCGACGCCTCCTCTCTCGGACTCCTACAGGGTATTATAAGGCAGAGAAGCCAAAATGTGTTCGCTTTTGATAGCAGAATACGGCTTCTAGTAAGTACGTGTTGTTCCTAGCAGCTATTTGGGATTGAAAAGAATTACTTCTGTATCGCACATTAAAAATCTTTCCATAAAAAAGAGACTATGGGACAGTCTTCTTTAGATAAGTTGTCTAGGTGACGCACACGTTAAAGAACAAGGATCGGGTTTTAACAGGAATTTATTTAAAATTGTCTAGCTGGAGATTAGGTTGATGTGTCGAATTGCAATTCAAATAAAAGTTATTTAAAAACACTAAAATTCATTTTTTGGAATATTTTCAAAATGCACTAATGCTAAATAATAAAATACTTTTTTGGGATTGTTAATTAAATGTCCACAATATAGAGAAGTGGACGTTAACTGAAGGAATCTGTTTTAATTTAAAAGCTTTTTTTGTTGGTAAAAGGAGTATATGGTATGAACATTACTTAAAATCGTGCTGTATTTCAATAAGCTAGCATATTATTATACATATACATATACATATCCTTTTTAAAGGAATCTGTTACTGGTCATTCAATAAGAATTTCAATTTGATTTGCGCTTCTATATGGAAATCTCCATTGTGTGTTTAGGTCTCCACTCAGTAAATCCCCTCGGTAATGGGGTCTGATTGTTGGTTAGTCGCTTGTGGGAAGCACTTTTGACTTATGGTGGGCATTTTGTAAGAGAGGTTTTCTTCCCTGTTTGCTGATGGCAGTTAACAATTTCGTGCTGCAGAAGTTTGTTTATAAATCAACTTTTTGTTGCACCACAAGCGAACTTTTCCATGCTGGGACCGAGTGAACATTTTACATTATGCGCCGCAGTCCAGAAAAGCAGCTCCTATGCAGTTTTTACTGCTCACTGGATAAACTCCTCGCCTATTTACATTCGTTTTCAAATTATTGGGATAACAGATTGGCCCTCTGTGAAATGCGAATAGTTGCATTAGTTGAAGCATTGCAGCATAGTGGTAATTGTTATAGTTTTTGCACTAGTTCTCCAAAATAGAAAGGGTATACTGGCTTTTTCCGATATCTGCATTAATGTCAGTTGACTTAAGGATTTGAGAAATAATTTCGAAAATGTGAACGAAAAATGATTAATAATCAATTAGATAGCTCGCTTGTTTAGCTTGTTGTAGGTTAAAGGCGAGCATTACGCAGTCGGTTTCACCCGAATACCACATTTTTACTTGCTTGTTTACTGGTGCAGGCTTCTTCTTTAAAAGATCAAACAAATAATTTTTGTTGAGCTCAGTTTATTTTAGTTTTATTAAGGTAGCCAAAATTGATTGATGTACTGAAGCAGGTAACCAGCACTCAGTGCTGAGACTTGACTTGACCGATGGGTTAACACTCCACCTTACAATTCAACTATTGGATTTATACAAAAATACTCTATTGAAAGTCTTGTTTATCGCATTGTTTAAACAAACCATTAACAAATACAATTTATTTAATTTATTATTTATCATTTGCCAGTATTTAATTTATCATTTGTCTAACTGAGTTCTTATTTCCACTTATACGAATATAATTTAATTTAATATAATTTCTATTTATTTCTATTATTGGAACACATATTAATTAGGTTGTGGGAAATAGACGTAAAATCTATGTGCGGATACAATTATAGCCTAATAATATTCTAACATATCGTGTTTCTGACAAACTGGGCAAATGTTAATCATAATTAAATCATCGTCAAAATTGACATGCATGTTTGTAATTTTACCAACACATCGTTAACATACAGTAATTCGATATCTAAGACATTTTTGCAGGTTGCATCAAAATGAGTTCTATCGAAGGTCAAAATTGGGTTAAATAAAATAAGCGATGGAACAGTGATATTTACTTTATCTTCTTTAAGAATTTGTAGACTTATTATATAGTCTAATGTGGCACACATTTTGTTAAACAATCAAAATGCCAACTCTTAGAGTATAAGAAATGAATTACATTGAATTGAATGGAATCAACATTTTCATCGACAGGCTGATTCAAAGTTCAATAGTTCGGTACTTTTTCTATTGGCAACGCTTCATTTTAGCATTGATTTTTTATTTTTGATGCTGTACCCAATGGGCCACTTACTCTTGACTTTGTTAGTTGAAAAACGAGCTGGGCAGCTAAGGTATATGGTGATTAATCATTTATAATAGTCAACAGTTTATTAAATGACGGAAGCTTAAAATCCAAGCCTAAGCAAATTAAATTTATACAAGTTTTTGTAATTTATTTATACTCCGCTTAAAAATGTATTATTGCTTGAGGATCTGACTTATGTTGGTATTTTATGAGATGAATGCTGTTTAAAAAGAAAATTACAGACAGAGTCGACTCTGTTTTTAATACTAACTATGAAAGCTAAAGCTCAAGTCGCGTATACCCCACGCAATACTCTCTTCCATGCGAAATATAGTTTAAGTTTTTGTCTGTTACTTTGTTATCTCAATGGGAACAAAAACAAACTATGTTAAAGTCATGAAATGCCTGGCTTAAACATACTTAAGTATTTTTTTAATACTTGATAACAGAAAAAAACATTTTAATAAAATTTTATTCGAACTAAATAATGCTGTTAAAGTTGCGTGTAGAGCTCAACGCACGTTTAAATTAAGACAAATACTCATAATTAACGTATTAACGAACTTTATTTTCATATTTCATAATTAACTGAGCTTTTTAATACGTAAATTAAAAAAGCCTCTCCTCCATGGCCAGCCAAAAATAATTAGCCATAAGAATATTTTTGTTCAATGTGTTCATTTAATTTAAATTTTTGAGGCTATCTTTATGCAAACCAGTCTTTGAATTGTAAATCAATCTTGATTAAGCGATGTAACCTTGCCTTTTGTGTATTGTAGATTTGTTTAATATCTAAATCAAATTTTCAAATTTTCAAATTTACAAATTTTCAAATTTTCAAATTTTATCAACATGAAGCGCAGAAGCTGAACTCTGATGCGTGTAATCACCAATTTTAAGAAAAGGTGACTTAATAGTTACCCATTCTGGATACCGTTTGGAGGTCTTTCGGCACTTGATGTTGACTACTGACTACCGTGTTAGATTGGCATTGCCGCCAAAAGTGTTGCCAACGAGAGTGACACGAAGCAATGAGAGTGCCAAAATCCGGACGCTCTTTCGGAGTTGTGGCTGATGGGTGGGTGAGCTGTTTGATTAGGAAACGAAGCAGTCATTGGCAGTGCGGAAATGTTGGCGTTTAGGCAGTGACCGGCTTCTAGAATCGTTGACATGTGAAATTTTAATTAAAATTGAAATGAAAATAATGCAGAGCTTGGCCAAAGTGCAGCCAGCCTGCAATAGTGGCTGCAGCATCATCAACATCATCAACATCATCAACATCAACAACAGCAATGGCAACGGCAACAAAAATGTCAAACGAACACGTCAAAAATATCAAAAGGAAAAGCGGAGGCTGCCATCGCGCTGGCAGTTTGGCAAGGCGTGTGCGTGGCACAAAGCCTTTAAGTGCTGCCAACGAGTTGCAAGCGTCAACGGCATCGAGAGTGTACAAGCCAGAGCGGTAAAAAGTTGCCAACTGTAAAATAGTTGCCAACTTTCATGTGCATCATCTTGTGCTCCCATTTCCCGTTGCTGCACCCGCATCTCCAACTGTAACTCATTAGCGCCACATCGCGAACACCTTCACGGCGTGTTTACTTGACTTTACAACACGTTGCCAGGCAAACTTGCCTCGAATTCTTGTCTATTGATGCGACATTTTGTTGAAATTGAGTTAACCACAATCTGAAGTTTCCCAGTTCCCAGTTCCGAATTTCGAATTGCGAATTAAAGTGGCAGCCGAAATGCGCGTAATATGATTACCAGACCACACTTCAGTATTCCATCTGGCATGTTAAGTGTCTGATAGCTTGTGGATGCTACCAACCTTGGATGATATCAGCACCTGGCCGGTCGATGCTAAAGCTAGACATTTATAAAACTATACTCAAAGTAAATACAAATAAGAAAACTCTAGTCGGGTGAGCTCGACTAAGAGAAGCTATAATTTTTTATTTTATGATCCGATCTTAATGAAATTGTTTGAATGTGCTTTTTCGACTAATCTGGGGGAATTGGGGGAGATATCCAAAATATATAGTATGCAAAATGGGAGACTCGCATTTAGCTGAATAAATAACGTAAGTTTGATACCTCTAGCTCTTAAGGTGTAGGAGATATGCTCGAAAAACTAAAACTTGTTATCGATAATAAGGAAGAAAAGAAAAAAGAGTTTTCGATATTCGAAAACAAACTCGATATGTACATACAAAATTCCAAGTCTCTCCTACGGAAGGATGGACGGAAGGATAGACTGTTGATCTGCTGATCTTGATGAAGAATATACATAATTTAAGGGGTTGGGCACGGCTCCCTCTGCCTGTTGTACACAATTTCACAGAAACCTTATTCCCTGCTTACCATTTTAAATGGGTTCAGGCCACAATACAGTATAAGTTGTTCAGCTGGGTAATCTTTCATATACGGATGTCAAGTTCTCTCTATGGTGGCTAAGCGGTTATTCATAGGGTGTGCTTTTTAGGAATGAGAATCGGTGCCTTGTATATTATTTTCACAATGTCCCTAATGAGGCATTCATGGTCTAAGCTGCTGGACTATCCTTAACTAACCTTGCTTTTCTTTATCTAACAATTTTGAACTTTCAGCTCTTTTGGCGGTTGTGAAAATTGACATAATAAATGTTTTGCAACTTTTAGTGGAGAATCTTTCCAAGCGATTAAGTTGTTGTACAAAATATTTGTGTCAAAAAGTAAATACTGTATTGATTACCTTTGCTGCAGACCTTTGCCCAATTTAGCCAATTTGCCCAAAGAGCAACAAAACAGTTGCACTCCATGTCTTTTACCTTCCCGAGAGTCCCATGAGCAAATTTAATAGTACAACTGGGCATACGAGGAGCGAGCTTCAGCTAACAGCGTTTGTTTTACTTTTCTAAAAGTTGTTGCCACTTTTTAGGGCTTTGAATGGCCCTTAGCTGGGCTGGCGGGAGACTTGTAAATCTAATTTCTAACCTCACAAACTGAGCTCGCGTCGGCGGGTTGCGGCATCTGCGGCCATGTAACTGCAACTTCTACAACTTCGTCAGCCCGTTAACTGCAGAGTTTTGACGTCGACAGACGTCAGACATCAGACATCAGACATCAGACGTCAGACGTCAGTTCTTGCCACTTTTGAGCTGACTGGCTTTTAAGTTGTTGCCACTACGAGTACGAACTGCAGTTAACACATGCAGCTACACATACACATTTAAATACATATATATAAGTATATGCGTGTGTGTGTTCTTGCCGTTAGTCACTTAAGGGAGGACTGTGCGGGTGTGTGAGTGTGCGTGTGGGCGTGTTTCGAATGCTTTCGACTGTTGAGAGCTGCTTTTTTATACATGTAACTACAGCGCAATCATACACATACACACATACACACATATAGAATACATACACGTACAGTAAAGCTTTTGTATGGCTGCTGGAAGTGCGTGCCACATATGGATATGCAACAAAAATGCTGCCACACCAACTGTTCTTGGCATCGGTAACAATGGAAGCGCCGGAAGTTAGCAAGCAAAGCGGCGGAAATGTAAAGTCAATGCCGCTGTTTTTGTTTCTCTCTTTTTTATTCTCTGTTGACATCGTTGAGTTTTTCGGTGTGCACTGTATGATATTTTTTCATACTTTATACCCATTGAAAAAGGTCAAGAAAGAGTATTTAGGCTTTGAGGCAATGTATATTACATGCTGAAATATGCTTCTCCGGAGTTGTTTACAATATTTATGCACTGGGCATCAGTAATAGAGTTATCAGACTTATCAGATTTCAAATACTATGGGCTCTAAGTCCTTTATCCTTTATACTGATAGCCCTTGGTTAATTTCACAAATTAAATATATTTAAAGGAATTCCAAATATAACTCCGCCCAGATTTCAAATACTATGCTTGATAACTCCTTTATCCATATCAAATTCGTCGAACAACGTATGTATATGTGGTGATAACCTAATGTTACCTTATTTGCTAATTTCACCTTAACTAAGAGTGATAAGTCCTTTGTCCATATCAAAGTTCCGCCTTACCTAAAACTTCCAGTACTTGCTATTCTGTTCCGTTTTTAAAAATGAAACATATTTCAAGGAGTACCCTTTAAAACTTTAGATAGTCCCATATAAACCGCATTCAATATATCGAACCTCTTAAAGTAGGAAATGTGACCGAAGTGTGCTATATATATATTAATATATATATAAAAATATATATAAGGTGTATATGTATAGGTGTACAACAGAGTTAGAATGTTTTTCTTGGTGCTGGGTACAGGGTGTCACACATTTTATGATTCCCCACAATTCTTACATGTTTTGTTTTTTTTTTGTATTTTTCATCTCTAGCCAGCTTTGAGAATTGTAAGCCATTGTTATGACTGTCGTCTGGTGTCTTGTATTCGTGCTTACATATTATCGTTTGCCGGATTTGTGCATCTTTGTTTGCATTGTTGTTGTTGGTTTTATTATTGTTGCTGTTGCTGTTGTTGTTGTTGTTGTTGTTGTTGTTGTTATTATTGTTGTTGGTTTTATTGCGCATTTGTGCTTGAAGCGAGTTATGGAAGTGCACAAAAGTTTTGCTGCTTTGCCTAGTTAAATGAACACCCACACTTTGGCAATCCTATTTATATTTATTTGAGCTCTCATATATTAACATGCAATTATGTCAGATTTATAAATACTACCGCACTCCCCATAAGCTTAAAAGAAAGGGTCCTTTCGTTGCAACTATTATCAAATACAAATATGTGTTCTCTGCTTGGAACGGCTATTAAATTGCGGAGCCATTAAGTACTTGCTCTTTTCTCGGTCACAGAATAATGCAACAAATTGTAAATATTATAACATAATCTTCTTAATTTTTGTTCATTTTACTTCATTAGTTAAAGTTTTGCTTATAGGAAATAGATGTAAGACCAGTAACCAGTTCTATTGAAAAACTTTCCGGACTCGCAATTGCCGATAACTTTATGTTTGCATTTATTCCCATTATTCCCCGATTAGGTTTGTCAGACAATGTCTGTCTTAGATTTACTCGAATATAGATATTGGTACAAACATAATCACTGTGCACAGTGTAGAGTAACGGCTAAGAATTAGCTTTGGCTTTCATAAGTCATTCTGTAATTTGTATGTGGTATATGGGTAATATACAGTTTAATTCGAAATCGTCTTCGACTCCATGGATAATATCTGTAACATTAGATTTTAGAGAAGAGTCAGAGTCCTTTATTATTATGTGGAAAAAGTGGATCCTACTTTCACTTAGAATTGAAGTTGACATACGAGTTAAGTGATATTTACACTGCCTACCCGGTTTGCAAGAAATAAACTATGCACACATATCTACCAAAACTATCGGCTTCAACGCGCTGCCAAAACTTTTTAGAGCTTAAACAGCAAGTTTTATCTAGATGGTTCCGTCTGCACTGGCTTTTGGGCTAAGCGGACTGCTTATCGGCTCTAAAAAGTTTCTCAGCCCAACAACTTTGTTTGCGGTGTTGTCCAAAAAGTTGTCACGCAATTTTTTATCATTACATTTGCTTGAACAATATATTAAACAAAGGCCTAAGTATACCCTAACACATCCCACAAGGGTTGCTCGACTACTTAGTTGAGCTCGCATTCCCGAGTTATAAATGTTCTTCGAGGGGCCCTCAGAGTTGTTAAAAGACTGTTGCTTTCCTTGTAAGCTGTAAGCTGTAAGCTGTAAGCTGTAAGCTGTAAAAATTTGCTTTGGTTTTGGCTTAGTGTCGCCAGGTGTTTAGCTATACTCGCACTCGCACTCACACTCACACTCCCCCGCACCTACACACACTGGCGTTCACATACGTGTGTTGTCAACGTGGGTAAGTAACGGGATGCCTGAACTTGCCTTTGTACACTGTGTGTTGCCTTGTTGCCCTACAGATCAGAGGAGTCAGAGGAGTCAGAGGAGTCAGAGGAAAGCTGCTTAAAAGCACAAACAAAAACATTTGCAAAAAGTAAAATGATGTTTTTTTTTCCTGTGCCATGTCGAAAAATATTTTACACCTTTACACAAGGGTACAATTTACGGAGACTTTTAACTACCGCACAGAGGCAGTCCTTATCTGGGCGTCCAAAAGGGCAAACCCCCAACACAAGCAACAAGGTAAACATTTTAGGTAATTAAGAAAAATTACCTCTTAAAAAAAAGAAATGTTTTAAATAAAAACAAAGCAGAAACAAGGGCCAGCTGAAGCCATAAAGTAGCTTCAGCCAAATACGGGCAAGCCAAAGGACAAGCGTATCAGCGGACGGATTCGTCCTGGCGGACAGGCACAACCATGGCAACAGTGTTGTGAATCGACTGCTGACCATTCTCTGCTGTCCACCCATCCAGGTCTTCGGGACTAGCCGCCTCTCACCACTTTCTTGTGGCTAGGAGTTTAAACTTTGAATTAGCAGGAAAGTGGAAAGTGGAAAGTGGAAAGTGTTGTCGGTTTGCTTTTAAAATGTTTTGCGGTGTATTCCATTTATCAAAAAAGATATCTTGAAGTGCGCACCTTATCCAACTGTCATTTGTCAGTCCAGTTCTTTGGCTCCGGACTTGACTACACGTTAAATAAAGCAACGAAATTAATAATAAAGTGCCCGTCCTTTAATGTGTTTTTATTCTTTGATTAAATACTCATTCAGTTCATGGCTTTTAATGAGGCTTTTGATCATAATTTTCATCTCCTTTTATCAAGGTATTCGCTACTTCAACTCTTTTTTGCCAGACTAAGAAAGATAAGATACAAACTTAAGCATATTAGTATATAGTATAGAAGAGAATAGAATATCGTTGGGCTTTATATAAGGTTTTTGCTTTTTGTTGACTGACGTTCCCGATTATGAGTTCATAAGTTAGCTTATGAGACATAGGAAAGTGCAGGCAGATAGATAGATCTATAAAAGTAAGCTTTCTGTTATTTAAGTTAAGGTTTAGAATGTTGGTCAAAGTTTGCGGTTGGATAAAACATATAGCCGGAACTGTATTTTATGATACTGGGAACAATATGTATATAAAATATAATTTGATTGGTAAATGTGTTAACAAGTTTATTACGGGAAATGCCGGGTAACTCCCGCTTCTTGACTTATATTTGGTTCAGCATTTCTAATTAGCCTTTAGCTTTCTAATTCAGTTCTTAATTGGCCCCAGTGTCGGCTGAAAATTAATTCGACTCGAACAAAATTGAACTTGTTTCGCATAAGAAACACTTTTTGGTGTGCTGGGATTCATAAAATGTAATTTCCAATTATGGTAATTCTATTATGAACATCACCGCATGAGCTAAGCCAAAGAGTTTTAACTAACATGGTTAACGAGTGTTACGTCAGTCATTTTCAAAGCTCCACCTCCAACGAAGAGGAAATGTTACTCCGGGGACTGGGAAGTGGTAAATGCCAGGACTCATCCAGTGGATTGCACGTGGTCGTAGTTCAGTTCGCGAAGAGGATGGAAGACGTTAACCGCTCTTTTTGAAGCCCCGCTCTTGTGCTAATAAAATCAAAACTGATTACCACATCATCTTCAGCGGGCATGCCGCTCCGCACGGCATACGGGATCGAAGCGTGCATATCATATTACTCATACGCCACGTTATACCATTTACTTACAACAAGCGGAACGAACAGAATGTTGACTGCTCCAACACGGGCCCGGGCAGATGAAGACAAGTAGATGTCATCCGTGAAAGGCACGTATGTATATATGTATACGTATATGTATACGCTTGAGTGATGGCTTGGTGTGCGGGTCTGTGTGTGTTCGTTTACGGGTGTGCACAATGACAGCAAAGGCGAGGTAACAAGAATAGCAAGCAACAGAAGAAACAATTAATTGAGTGGCTCTTCGTACGTGTCGCACTATGCCGGAGTGCAACTGCGCCACCCAGCGAAAACGAAAGATAAAACGCTTTGCAATAGCGCTATAATTTAATCAAATTTGTCACGCTTGCAATTGAGCGAGTCCCGGGAGCCACAGTCACAGGCACAGCCACACCGACACAGTCACAGTCACAAACACATTCACATTCACATGCACAGGCACAGGCACAGGCACAGGCACACTCCTACCCATCCCCCCACTCCGTGGCATGGGAAAATGGTTGTCGGAACGCTTTCGCTCTAGCAATTTATGAATGGGCTCTGGGTGTCAAAGATCCTGGTGTAGTGGCGTGTCGGATGTTCCAGTCTGCCAGCCAGGTATCGCGCCCCCTCTGCTTTGTAAATTCAATTTAAAATGCGTTTAACGTTCATAAAATATCTATGGCAATGAGCCTCCAGCCTTGTTCTCAGCCACATTCCGAACAACCATTACTGCAATATTTCCACGGCTATTGTTTTTGCATTGTTGTCGTCGACATTGTCATTGGGCAGTGGTCATGATTCGCAGTCGGTGCTAAGCAAATGTGAGGCAGACTGCTGATACCCTATAAGTGCCACTAGCAAAGGCCACGGACACACCAACAACATTCCAGCAGACGCGCACTTTATGCGAGGCTGCCACAGCGAGGTGGTGGCAATGACGACGCCGACGTTGGTGGCATGGCAGAGATGGGTGACGACAACCGGGTTACCCGTTAAGTGTGGCAAATGCTGGTATATTCAATGACGTTACTGGACACCGGGTTGGGTTAAATGCACTTTATTGATGCATAAAAAAGTTAAACCGTTTTAATGAGCTCTTTGACCACATAATTAATTTAGCCTTCATAATTTTATAAATTATTGATTTTATTGGTCACACAGACGCGCCGAGCTTATAGCTAAGGCGTGCTAAATTGTTCTTTAATCCGTGCAAAATTTGAATAGTTCCGTACGACCTCTCAAATGGTATTTAAAATAAATTCATATCGAGTTTGAAATCTCATAATTTAAATTTTTTTTTGGAAATGGGTAAGAATAATCAGTTATAAGGAGGGGATTAAAATTGGTTTTCCAGGCAACTGGACGATAATTAATAAATTGCAACTGATGACCCAATTATCTATAATCATGGTTGGATTATCTAAGAGGAAAATAAGTTATTGTTTAATGGAATCATTTACGTAATCGCATGTAATAAATTGAACTACATTTGTGTTCAACATAAGAATGGAGATCTTGTTAAATATAATAATGGATTAGTTGACACTTTCCAAATATTGTCTGTACTTTTGAATGATAAATACATATTTAGTAACAATTATAGTCCAGAATTTGTGTATTCTTTGACTTTTAGGTGCAACACATAGACATACAAAGCTTGTTCCGTTTCTCATTTGCGACCGGGAATTAAGTAAATAGATCGTCTGTTGCATTCCCAGCGTGATTTGTAGATTGTTGGACAACCCGTGGATTTGTGTCATACTTAAACCTTTCAAATACATTTAAAGAATAGCTTCAGCGAAAGCTATTTTAAATAAATCTTTGCTCTCACGGTTGTGCACACCATTTTTGGTGCTTCGATATTTTTGCCAAACACCGGATGTGATTACACGCTTACATCGATGTTCAACGGAGTCGTGCCTTCACCTGCAGTCTACAGGTATATCTGGCTTCATCGGCCAACCAGGCAACGTTCAGCGCGTCAGCAACAGCGTCTATTGATTGCAACGAGAATTCAAGAAGAAAAAAGTTTCATATTTAAAAAGACGCGTAAGCTTTTATCAGATTACCCGACTTGCAGATACCTTATACCCAATAACTACGGCGTCAATAAACTGTGTGGTTACAAATAATTAACAAAGCTCAAGCGCATAGATTACGGACAAATGCATTTTCTGCTCATTTATAAAACATTATTTCTTTATTTGCTGAGAAACAAAAGTATTCTCTCTTACAACGATGTACATCTAGCGTTATTCCTATTATATTGGTGTGTATTATATATATTATTATATTAAGATTTGGTCCATTTGGATGAATATGATTATGGCCAATCTGAAAGAGCATTCAATCTTCGGCACTATAAAGAGAACTGCATCTTCTTGTTATTGTATCCAAACATCCACGTCAACGTACCTTTCTCTCCTACCCTGCGGATTGTCGCGATTGCTATTTGCAATGCCAGGTGGCAGCTGACAGGTGCATCCGGCTGTGTATGTACGTCCGGACCAGAGGCTTATGGCCAGCTGCAAATTTTCCCCGCCCCAAAAGGGCAAAATATGTCTCACAGGTTGTAAAATTGATTGAAAAATATTGATTCATGTTTTCGTTCACACAAAATGTTTCTACTAAAATGTTTCTTATGTTTACGCAATGCAACAGCAATAAGTGTTATAAATTGCCAGTAGATGTTTATTTCTAACAAATTACGAGCTAAATAGCTTTTGAAGTAGTCTGTCTTACTTATAAAAATATCCAACAACATTATAAAATCGAACATCCTAATGTGGATAATCTCACTCAACTAAAACTTACCCTTCGCTGAATAGCTTTAGAAATAATAAAATAAGTACATGATGGTTAGTCCATATTCTGGAGAATTCTCTTACTATGTCATTATAAATGCCTATGAAGGAAATTTATTATACAGGTACATGTAATTCGCTTTCAAAGATAAAGGTAAACGTATATTAAAAGTTTCATTGATGCCGCTTGATATACAGAAAAGCTAGCACCACACCAACTGAATAATTTAGTTACTAACGTTATTTTGTGTACGAGTTCAATTTTGTCATGCATGTCTATGCGTAAGTTCTTGTGCAAGCACAAAGAGAAGAAAAACAGCACGGCACGGGGTTGAGAGTAAACCCTAGTCGAACACACTAGACTAATGTTTTCTTACTTCTTTTAAAATGCTATTGGATCTCAAGGGAGACAAGGCATATTACTTTCCGATTGCACATTCATAGTTAAAGTTTTATAAACTTGAGACGTCTTTCTAATTTAACGTCTTTTTAATTAAAATGTTATTTTGTTTTGCAGGCAATAAAAGGAATAATGCTCAAGCTGTCTGTGTTGCAAATAATAACGATATGTATATTATTAACGAACGTTAATTCAGGTGTGCCAATCGGTAAGTCAACTTGAATTCGTGCAAAAAGGGAAGAAAAAAGCCCAATTATCCTTTACTGCCATTCATTGGGATTTAGGAACTGGTGGACCATCGCTGATATTCGAAAAGAAAGACGCTCTCCTAACCTGCGTGGTCTCTGAAAATGCGGCCAATAACACAGTAATATGGAAGAAGGGTGACGAGATCTTAACGGCAGGCACAGTGCGGGTTACCAAGGATAATCGTGTTAGAGTTTTGCACGATGAAAGTAAGTGCATTTTGAATTGTTATTGAAGGCATTGGGCGGCATTAGCAGTCAACTTCTTGTTACACAGATCCAAAGGGGACTAACCCGGATATGGGTGGGGAGGTTTGGGTGTTACTGATAAAAGGCCTGAGGGCAAGCGATTCGGGTGCCTACATTTGTGAGTTAAACTCCGACCCCGTTTTGCGCAGCATCCACATACTGACAGGTAAGTTGTTATGCTCATAATGCTCCCCGAAGCAATACTAACTTCGATTTAGTTAAGGAGCTGTCAACTTTATCGGGTCTGCAAGTCAACTCCACGGATCCTGTTCCGGCGGAATCCAGTGATGTGTTCCTATTGCCACCCCCTCTAAATGCGCAGGACAACCGAAGTTTTTGGCGTCCGAGTCAATCCCCGCCACAGCTTACCCACGATTTTACCGAGTGCTGTGAACGTTCAAATGTCTCCTCGCAGTGCATGGGCTTTTGCAACGTTCACAATATACTCGACGGTACAACTGGGATCGATCCCGAGGCTTGCGAAAAGGACTTCCCGAGCATTGTGAGATGCATGGCCGATGGTCGCAACCATGTGCCATGCTGTGTGGAAAGGCAAATCCCAGATTTGTGCCAGGACATGTGTCGCGGTGAATACACACCATTCACCGACAAACTAAAGACGCGGGTCTCGTGTGTGCAGCACACCCTAACTGGGCTTCAGTGCATTCTCAAGGGTATTCAGCTGATACCTAGTACTCCCACCTTAGTCTCAATAGATGACGTGCGTGAAACAAGTGTCAACATCAGCTGGGCTCCTCCGCAAAGGCTGGCCGACCAAGTCTCGCACTACACCGTAAACCTCACGGTCTTGCACAGCTTTGACGAAGATGAGCTAAGCGGTGAGCCCAAGCAGCAAATCCAAGATGTATCCGAAAGGGAGCAGATAGTCCTGTACAACGTGACTGCCAATCAGACATTTCTTTCCCTCAACGAATTGACGCCCCTCACAATGTACGCTGTTGTATTAACGGCCGTAAACGAGTACGGCTCCAGCTTGCCCAATGAGCGGCTGCGTTTCTTTACACACACTAGCGCCTCGGTGGCGGAGTCCCAGGCGGGAAGCGCGGACAAGCAGGTGATGCCCACCTTGCCAGACATTCGCAGCTGCTGTGAATCGAGTGGGATGACGCATCGGTTGTGCATGGATAAGATGTGCGATCCGCAGAAGACGGACCTGGCCACGCTGCCCGACCTAATGGTCTGTGCGCCTTGGTCGAACATCACCTTCAGTTGCTTGGCAAATAACATTGATCATACGCCCTGCTGTCGTGCCCGTGGGATACCCTCTGCTTGTTTCCCCATTTGTGCCGGAAAGCTCACTTCTCTGGACTTCAGTTTATTTAAGTAAGCCAACATGATATAGAATAGATAGATACCCGAATGCTAGGCTTTCAAACAAATGGTGGGTTTTACAAATGTGGTCTACTCCTATTTATAGGTGCCTGCGTTTTATGTCCGAGTACAGCAGCTGCCTGTATCAGGGCTATGGCGTGCTGGCCGATCCGCCATCCAAGTTGCGGACAATTGCGAAAACGGATAGCTTTGTCATCTTGGACTGGAACAATCCCAAACGCCTCGGCGACACAGTGAACACCTTTCACGTCAAGTTCCGACGTCTCGGTGTGGGCGACGACTATCTGACAGTGGAAAAGGTGTGTCTAATAGAGGCTACTCGCCTTATTGCTTGCCTAATTTAATTAACTTTGCAGCGCCACCCACCACTCATTCTTGAAGGCCTGGAGCCGGACATCTATTACGAGTTCTATGTGGTATCAATTAATGACTACGGAAAAAGCGAGCCTTCTCCACGTCTTATTACCCGGACCCGCGTTGCCGAGTTGGCCTTCGACTCGGTAGCCAAATACAACATGTCGACGTGTTGTAAAGCTTCAGGACTTCTGCCGCAATGTGCTCCGCTTTGTTCATACAACATTCGGCTGTCAGACATTGAAAATCTCGGTCCGGCATGCCGAGCCCAAATGCGTGAGTAGCATCTAAGCCCACTTTGAATGACGTCCACACATACACACACACAGACACACAGACACACTCACATACACAACCATGTGTAGCTGGCAAACTCTAATTAGTGTCAGTCCTGGAGCCTGATTACTCAGCTCGCAATTGGGTAATCCCTCTCGGATTTCAGTGAATTAAACGAGTTCATTTTAATTGTGTAGCTTGTTAAATGGCCGAAAATCGAATGCATTAGTTTCAGAAGCACAACTGAATGCTAGCAACAACATTACGCGGCTTAAAATAGTGTCTTATTTTTAGAGATTGGGAAGGTGGTTCATCTGGTTCTGTCAGCCATATACCTGGTCTTTGTTGCATAATGATTAAATAAAAATAACTTACATTATAAATGTATGAAAGGAAAAAACTTACACTACGAGTTCAGTTTATTTTGACTAATTTATTCGAATTCAGTTTGCGTTAAATACAAATTTGAAGTTGAAAGTCAATCGTTCTATTAGTTTGCTAAGTATTAAAAAAAATGAAATGTTTTAATTAATTTAAATGACTTGCAAGGACTTGCATAAATATCACTTTGCTGTCTTTTGTTAAAATTATTCGCATGATGTTATACGGCAATTAAATGGCTATAATACTGCTATCCATCACAGGCCTGTTCTATCATGACTTGCTACAATTTAGAAACTCAACTCTTGCAGACACCAAGTCTGTGAAATTTCCGTTATATTGGGAAAACGTGCAGAGTCACTTGCTGCTCCATTGGCTGCCCTAGAGTTTGGTCAAACAGTGTTGAAATAAAAGTCCGTCTTCCTCATGGAGCTAAGTATCGAAATGCTCCGAACACTAAATTGATAATGCCGCAGTATAAATTAAGTCAATATAAATACAATTTATCGAAGAATGCTGCAAGCTCATGCTTTTCGCGTTCCTCATGCAAATGCGTCCCTTATTAACCCCTCATTGACTCATTGACATTCCCAGCCATTCTGGCGCGCTGCGCTGCCGGCGGACGTGACCACAGCCCCTGCTGCAGTAGACGCAGTGTTATAAGCGCATGCATGCCGCTCTGCCGCGGCGTCATGCCACTCGCGTTGACCACCAAATCGACAGCAGCAGCAACAGGAGTGGGAGCAGGAGGAGCAGCAGGAGCAGCAGGAGGAGGAGGAGGAGGAGGAGGAGCCGGAGGAGCCGGATCTGGAAGCGGCAGCATGTCAACCTCCTCTTCATGGGCGAGCAATATGCCAGATTGTTTGTCATACGCTGGCAACATTTTGCAGTGCTTCGAGGAAGGTGAGTAGAAGCTCTCATTTTGCCTCTCACTCGCTCACACTTGTGCTGTTGTTAAATGGCGTGTCTGGGCAGGTTAAGCATACGCACTGTTGCACTCAATTGTGTCTGCGTGCGTGCGTGCGTGCGTGTGTTAAATTAAGTATTTGATCAATGCCTTGGCTTAACCCACAAATTGGCAGACAAAACCAATATTGGCCAATTAAATTTGCGTTGCATAAACGAACTATTTTGCAGGCACAAATAACATACCAGGACCCCCAGAAGATGTCCATGCAACATCAGTCACCAGCAGATCCATAAGCATAGCCTGGACCGCACCCAATGTGGACCCAACGACTCCTCCGCATGGTGACACAACAACTGGCGATGAGCTGGCAGCAGCCACCAGCGTTGTGGCTGGTGATGTTGCAACAGTTGCTGATTCCTCGCACTTGCAGCAGCCGTCGGCAACAGCCCCAACAGCCCCAACAACTGCGGCCGGTTCAGCTAACGATGCTAATGATGCCATTGAATTCGTGGTTCAATATGGCAGAGTCAATAACATGACCATCTACGAGACGGTTGCCAAATTGGAAAATGTGAGTACAAGTATATAAATAGTAGTTAAGTAAGTCAAACGAAAACACGATAGCGTTTGGTTGGGTGTGCCTGACTAGAAGATACCTTGCAAGTGTCGCTTTATGCAATTCCGAGTGTGTTTCTGTGTGTGTGTGTGTGTATCTTATAATCTTTTATTGTTGAAAGTAACGTATTTAACACAGCAAGGAATTTATTATTATTATTAAAGTTTTCGTTATTTTCCTACTTAAAGTACGAAACAAACGAACTTTTAAAGGGACGGTCAGACAACTGGTCCGTGGTTATACAGCCTTCGAGCTCTGCTTAGCTTAATTTAAAAATCATAAAGTATTACCAACAAGTAAGAGAACTCTTGGCGAATGTGCTCGACTAAGAGATACCCTGAACCATTACAAAACACACACCGTTAGCGACTAAAAGAGCGAACATCGATTCTTATTCGATTATGATTCAATCTTAATGAAATTTTTGGAATATTTTATTTACACTTTCAACTTTCTTTCTTCAAAAATGAGTTTTTCCCCAAAAAATGGGGACGTATCCAAATTGTAAAGTATGTAGAGTATGAGTCTCCCCTATATATGTATGTATATATACAGTAAGTTTGATACCCCTAGTTTTAAGATAAGGCAGATATGCTCGAGAAACTAAAACGTGTCATCGATAACAAGAAAACGGAAAAAGTTATCGAAAATCGAAAACAAACTCGATATGCGCGTACTAAAGGAGAAGCTACGTACAATATTTCAAGTCTTTGATTCTTGTTGTCGTTAAGATCAACGAATTCATAAATACGGACAGACCGACAGACAGACAGACAGACAGACAGACAGAGCTCAATTGACGCGGCTGTTGATGCTGATCATGAATATATACCCTGTATACCCATTTGAATGGGTTCAGGGTATAAAAATAATTTTACTTCTAGTTAAGTCCGACTTATATAATCTCGTTCAAAGTGGGCATTTTCAGATATGACTCGATTACAAGGTGCATTAAGGTATATCTTTAAAGCAGTTCTAGAATAATTCTAATTATATATGGACGCACACACATATACATATACATGAATATTTAACTCACTTTTTCAAATAACAGAGCCCGACTAAAAGCATTATGCAATGCTATGTTTCATATCGAAAGTTGCTGACGTACTGCTTCTATTTAATCTTTGTGTACACATATAAATATTTGACAGCAGCGCTTGCCATCCAGACATTTAGAGGCACGTGCTGGGGCAGTGCGAGCCGAAGGGTTGCGATTGCCGTGGCTCTCAACTGTCGTTTGGATCAGGCACGTGACCATAAACTAGTCAAAATAGTTCCCAACCGAAACTGGCAAGCAAACAATGGAGCCAGAGCTGGCATAATATACATATAAATTGCCATTGGCATTGTTGCAGCTATTGACTGTTGTTGTCACACATCAAAGCTCGGCGGCAGCGCCACCTGCGCCTGCAGCATCAGCCATGGCCATCAACAGAGTTATTGGCCCCAAAAACTGCAAATGCTAAAAAAAATGCAAAAGCAACTCGCAAATGTTTGTCGCGTGTCGATGCTTTTATTGTTGTTGTTGTTGCTACTGCTGGTGTTGCTGTTGTCGGTGTTGGTGTTGCTGTTGCTGTTGTTGCTGTTGTTGATGCGCGCAAAATGTTTTCAATGTGGGCAGGCCCCAGTGGCGGCCTGTCGTCGACGACCAGCCCATCATGCCAACTCCCACCTTCCACCTCCCACCTCCCACATCCCATCTCCCACCTCCCAGCTAACAGTACAAGATCCGCCACCCCGACACCAGTCGAATCGATATTGGAGAAGCTCTTTACAGCGCGCGGCTGCTGTCAGCATTAGTTGTTGCCAACCATTTGGATACCCTCGCAGAGTGTATTATAAGAGATCCACGATTGAAAAATAGATACATATATCCGTATGGTGGTTTTTAAGAATTTAATGTGAGAAATATCTGATTGGTCTACTCTCTTATTAAGATATATAAAACTAATTAGGATATATTTCTAACTAGCTGGCATCTAGCTAATAATCTAATAGCTTGATAATAATAATAATAATAATAATAATAATAATAATAATAATAATAATAATGATATCATTAAATAGAAGACCCATTCATCTTACGTAAAGTGCTTGAAAGGTCTTTCGAATTAATTTACTTTAACGTTTGTTTTATTTTATTTTTTCTAGGAACCATCTTTCAAAAATTAATTTGGTTACATTAGCAAAGCCATATATTTTCAGGGTATATAAACTTCGGTATGCAGAAACCAAATCTGCGTTTTATCTTGTTTTTCGTTAAGTTCAAAATTCATTCGCTGCTCACTTTGGTTTTGTTGGCCTGGCCGAGCGGACGCAGCTGTTGGCTTAGCTTATTTTATTTTTTCCCCTGACCGCCTGGTGTCAATTGGCTTAAATGCGCCCGCTGCTTGGGGCTTGTCCGCTAGAGCAGCTAGTATATGTATACATATATGTACATATATACACTATATTTTGTTGCATCTTAAACTTTTTGTGAGGTCAAGAGTATCTTTGGCACGTGGAGTTGGCATGTGACCTCGGCTATTCCCATAATAAACTTAATTGCCTTCGACTTTGCCAGAGAGATGTTAGCCTAGTCGTAGCATTTAAAAATGCAGTCCAATACACTTAAGAATAATTTTATTTGAACAAATTTATCAATTAAATTATTGGCTTGGTTCTAAAACATGATTTTCATTGATTTCACGATATATTAGATTGCTTAGACAAGCTAATTGTGTACAATAATTTATGATGCCTTTAAAGGAAGTGCGAATAAATAAAATTGTCGGGTTGATGACCAATCATTCCTTTAACAATTACCCATGAAATTGGATGCTAGCCATTAGGATTCTCAGTGCTGTACTGTTTAAAGGGGCACTGAACCCTTTTCCTCATTGCTGCTTTCGCGATTTAATCGATTGCAATAATATGCTTATTTTATCGACCTATGGACAGTCCTTCGAAGAGGAACTTAAAGAGATACCAGGGCTGATGACGAACTTGACTTTTGTGAACGTAACTTTTGCAATGATTTTTACTGCTGCTGCTAGTCGACAACATGTAAGTTTTATTTGTTTGTTATCAAAAACACCCTAAATGATGGCCATAAAAACTTTTTAATATGGTAAAATTCCTGCACAGCTTACCAATTAAGTACATTCAAAATTCCAATGCAGCTCCATACTAGCAAGTGAGACGGACTCTGGATGCCAGACGAGAAGTTGTTAGCATCAATTGTGCCTCAAGTTTGGGACTTCGGAGAAGTGGAAAATGAGCACCTTGGGACGTAGTTTTATGACTAAAAGTTATTTGGTCGCTTGACTCGGCAAGGCCAACGCATCGCTATGTCCTTTGAATATTTATTTGCCAATCCATTTGGCCACTGGCACTAGGTAAAGAGTCTGTAAGGGTTGCGCCCCTCACCTTTTGGCCAATAGCTCACGTACTTGCGTTCGCATTAATTATTCATTCTGGGTTGGCTCGCTCGACTAACCTAATATTGCCACTTGTGGCACATTCCGATTGTGGGCTTCCACAATCATTGTTCAAAAGATACAAAAGATACAAAAGATGCAGTAAGTGGCTTTCAAGGGGCAGCCGTTCTCTCGGGCGGCTTTTAGCATTATTTCTTTATTATGCGGGAAGCCAGGCAAATCGAGTTGTACAAATACACAAAAAGTTCACACATAGTTAAGTATCCATCAGATTTTAGGAGCCGAAAACTTTGATGCCAAACGAAACACTTGATCGAAATTAGATAGTGGTGAAATTTCAATATACTCGTATATTGTAATTATTTATGATATTGATTACTATCTTTCTTTTGTCTTTTGAACAAGTTCGAAGGTCCAAAATATTATCTACTTCTCCGGGGCTTTTTCGGTTAGAGTAGATTTCCTTTAATTTAAATATAAATTAAATCCGATCTGATTTAATTATGCTCATGTATGTACAGTAAAGCATAATAATTAGAAAGGATCGTCTTTTCACTTGATTGTCGTTAATTAAATACTTTAAATATGAATTTCGTAGAAAGATTTTAAGTATAGATGTTTCTATACATAATATTTGCGTACATCTGTGTCTGTCGCTCTTCGTTGCATACACAAGTGGATGATCGCATTTTAAATGCATTTGTGTAATTTCATTATATTCACACAGCAGCAAATTATACACTGTCTTGCTTGAACACTAATATAAGCTTTTGTCATACTAAAAAAACTTATCGCAGAACAATTTTGCTGTCGACCGAAATTTATGAAAATATCTTCAACGTAGGTGAATAAATGATGTCTGCAGCAAGACAGGAATCTGTGCAAAGTTTCATCAAGTTAAATATTCTCGGCGCTTAATAAATACTTTATAAATGAGTTTGAACGATGCTGAGAAAATTGTAAAGGAACGACGGAGACTTATAAGCGCATTCATGCATGAAACAAGTGCTTTCCTACAAATAAAGAGGTGCAACATCAAAAGCCAAAATGCATCACGTAAAGAGATATCGTATGATTAATTGTTTATTTTCCAGTCATCTGGCATTGGCTTACTTCCCAAAATGTCAATGTCTCGACCGGAGCGGGCGTAGATTAAATCGCTTAAGTGTGTTTGTTTAGAGAATCATTGGATGCAGCGCGTGAGCTCAGATAAGCTTAGAAGATGAAACCTAGCAACAAAGAAGAAAGACCGACTGCCTCAAGAGTAAATACTTTGGACGATTAGCAGACATAAAGCGTATAATTATTTTAACCTGAGAGCTATAATGCATACTACGCCAATGCAACTCTGTATACATTCAGTATGTGATAGCGAAATAAATCCCTTTATAGAAAGTGAACAATGTTGGAGAATCAAAAGACTCAGTATTAGTCTGAATTATTATTATATTTCCTACATAGGTATGCATTCACAATTAAGTTAATGAATACCTTGAGTAGCGAAGTTGTAGGGAATTCGTATTCTTAACGGGGCGATAAAGTTTAATATTCTCTAGGGCGGTATAAATTGCCCAGTAATAGCCAAGTTAAGTAATCTGTGAGAGTGAGCCCATCGTCAGTATAACACGTACATATAGACTGCCCGCTCTTCAACGTGTTGCAAATCATTGAGAAGTTGACAAGCTTCCGAGCTGACGCCACAGATTAGCCAACTATTTTGGATGTGGGTCGAATGACACTGCTGGATAATACATTACATTGCATAGTTGCATAGTTGCATAGTTGCACAGTTGCATAGTCGCATAGTCGCATAGTAGCGATTGCCGTACATATATACGTGGTACGTAGCTACGATATAGCTGTCAATTTTGGCGATGGCTTTTCAAACAATCCGACGCCAGATGCGAACGGCAATGGCAGTGCCATCGCAGCGGGCTGTCAGCCACGTTAGTGTTGGCTGGCGGTGTCATTCTGTGGCTAAATACCGCAAATTGCGCTACTTTGCTGCAATTACAAAAACTGCTAAACACGACAGCAAAGTGAAGCCTAGCCGCAGCCACCGTCGCAGTTGCTGCCTCGGAATGCACTGTAAATATATTTAGAATTTCGTATTTCTCGATACAATGTGGTACAGATTGTAAATAAAATAATTTTAAGAGAACACGACTCGCGCTTAAAGCTCTGTGGCCAAGAAAATATTGGCAGCTTCCGAACGTAAACACATTAGTCAGCCTATCCCTTAGATAATTTATTTATAAGTCCTTTTTGAAACCGTAAGCCGTGAATTTACAAATTCCATCACAATTGTTGAGTGTCAAGAACATCTGCTTTTATGGATTCACACCAATGCTTGGTCTTGTGATACCCTGTCTATATATATAATATAATATATTTGTATATATGCATCGACAACACCAGCAACAACAACTTTTTCTCCGGGTGCAGCATCTGTGAATTTATAAATTAAATTTGAAGATTCTATTAACATTTCATCTGCATACAAATCAGTGGTACTGGGAATCAATTAGTCTATCAAGCGCGACATCCACATCCACATCCACTTGCCAGCCCGTTTTTGTACATGTACGTTATTCTACTCTCAGGAATTGACCACCAACGAGACCAGCATAGATCTGACCAATTTGGATGAAAATGCCTTATACCGCATTATGGTCGTGGCGCGTGGAAAATTTGGCACATCGTTGCCGGCATCGATGCTATTGATAAATACAACGGCCGCTGGCGAAAAAGGTAAGTCGTTGAGGTGTTCGCATTTGGGGTCACACGCAACCCGAACTCGGACTGTCAATGTCGACCGATTTGCTTGACTGGTTTGGTCAGACGAGTCGCTGTAGGCTCATTGCATTGGCTGCTAATTTGTTGCATTGCATCGCATTGCATTGCATTGGCTTGTGTCTTCGCAGCACGATATTCAAATGCAACCTGGGGCGCGCCGTCTCCACCCCACTCCCTGACCGTGCTCACACACAGCGCCACCTGGATGCAGTTGACCTGGCAGCCCTCGGAGTACTCGCATCCACACGAGCGTATCACATACAGGTGAGCAACAGTCGCGGGAGGCTGCTGTGGGTGGGGGAGCAATATGTGATACTAAACTAGATTATTGCAGAGTTTACCACAAGACAACGAACTCCGCCGACTTTACCAAAATCGAAACCAAATTGGCCTGGCTGCGAATGACGAACCTGAAGCCGAGCTCCCAGCATGTGCTCTACGTGGAGGCAGTGGGCGAGCGCGCCACTTCCTTACCATCGGAGACTCTAGTGGCGTGGACGGATCCGGCGCTGCCTGCTTTTGTGGATGTAATTGATGCTTAGCTTATATACCTTGCTACAGAGCAAACCGATACGATTGAATATATTCTCCCGCCTCCTCTCCAGCCCCCAACCGTGCACCCGGCCGACAACATTCCTGAAGGAGGCTCGATGACTATCCTCTGCCTGGCCCTGGGTAACCCAGCTCCCACCATATCTCTGTACGTTGGTGGGCACCTCGTGCGACAGGACACCTCTCGGCATATGGTGACAGTAATCCACAATGTCTCAGCGGACATGGAGCACGTGTCGTGCTACGCGGACAACGGCTATGGAGTGCCCATGCAAGCCACTCGGCGGGTCAATATTTGCTGTAAGTGCTGATCGATTCCGGGAAACCGGGAAGCGAATCGAAGTAATTGTGGTTGCTCGCTTATCACAGATCCGCCCAAGATTCAGGCGGCTGGCATAACTGTCGCTTCCATTGGGGATGAGGTGGAGCTACGCTGCAGGGTGGACTCGAAACCCTCGCCCAAGACCATTTTCTGGCGCGATCATGACGGACGCGTTCCCGTGCCACAGGGAGGAAATTACTTCGTGTCGGTCACAAATGTTTCAACGATTTATACGATGGCGCTGCGCATCAGCAAGCTGCAAGCCAACGATGTGGGCGACTATTTCTGTCACGCGGAGAATCCGTTTGGGTCCTCCACGACGCCGGTTTCGGTGCGTATACGCAACACCGCCAATCTAAATCGCAACGTGTCGCAATGCTGCGAGGAGCAGAATGTGTCGCTGCCCTGTCGAGACGCCTGCACCTACTACGTGGACTTCGACGCCATAGCCAACCGGCCCGAGTGCATCGTTGACTTTGACAAGCTGATGAAGTGCGCCGCCGATGGCTCTGACCATAGATCTTGTTGTGCAGATGAGCAGGTGCCGCGGAAATGCCTGAACTGGTGCCGAGGCGAATCTGTGCGCTCCAAGGAAATCTGCAGTCTGCAATACTCCAGAACTATCATTGGCTGCTTCGAGAAGAACCGCGACCGCCTGCCGGGTCCACCGGAGAACATCGTAGTAAGCGTGATGTCCGACAACGAGGTGAACATTAAGTAAGTGGCTGTGCAGAAATAGCAATGGGAAAATAGCAAAGTTTCTTTATTTCATTCGAAGCTATCAAATTTAATCTCTTAACTATATCCGGCCAACGAACCCCAAAACACTTTTTCATTGCCTGCGCCGGAAGTGAACTCATCCATTTTCCTCGCAAGCCAATACATTCATTACCCTCGTGCTCCCGTCCCGTGTGGAAGTGTGGAAGCCAGAAGTCGCAGGTCCGTGCGTGGCTGCTGCTGACTGCACTAATAGACCACAAAATCCATTAAAGCTGAGATTTTTATCTCACTTTAATACACTTAGTCAACGTCAAAGGTTGCGCACACAATCTCGAATCGGTTCTTGTGCACAGCGGGCGATGGGCGATGGGCGGTGGGCGGTGGGCGATGGGCGATGGGCGGTGGGTGGTTATGGGGACGGGTGACGGGTGATGGTCCAGATGCCAGTCCGCATTAAATTTATTAAAATTCCAGACAAGTTTTGCGCCTGCAACAATATTACCACTCATAATATGGCGCCATGCACACGGTCTGAAAACTATTTCATTACAGATGGGATGCCCCAACAAAGAATCCAAATGCCGTCGACGGCTATAGAATATATTACCATGAGGCCGCCGTGATGCCGCCATCGTCGGCGGCGCAGCCAAACGAATCTTCGATGGAGCCCGGCCTGGATACACTCGGCTCCATGAATAATGCAACAAGTATAGGCAACAGCAATGCCAACAGCAATGCCAACAGCAACAGCAACAACAACAATGGAATGGCTGCCTCTGTGGAGATTCAACGCATCGACGTAAAGGACACAACAATAAGCATTAATGGCCTGAAGAAGGACGTGCTGTATGAGCTGGTGGTGAAAGCTGGCAATACATACGGTGGGTGAATTGGTGGATTGCCTGCTTGCTTTGTGTCTAGGCTTAATTTGCGGACTTGTCTCGCAGGTGCCAGTGTACTTACCGATCCGATTAGGTTCACCCTGGGTGAACAGCAAGTGACCTCCGCTACCAGCAGCTATTCCAACGCGGTGGGCACCATCAGCGGCATTGTGGCCAGCGTTTTGGCCATCCTCTTGGCAGCGGCCGCCATTGTGTTCTATCGGCGGCATCGCTGCCACCATGGCAAGGCGGCCAATGGCAACGTGGCCTTCGAGAATCCCACATACACGCGAGGCCTGGAGCAGGTGCAGGTGTGTATATTAAGCCCATTAACCATACTGTAATCTTACCATAAGCCAGCCCCAAAGACTGTAAATCGCTGTGTTGCATATACTTATTTGCGCCCATGTTATAACTGCAATGTGTGTCTTTCTCCTTTTGTGTTTTCAATCGTAATGTACACCCACACACCTATACGCACACGCATACTAAAGTTGCCAACTGTGACATCGGCCATCACAACAACACAGAATGGAAACAATCACACACATGGCAGCAGCAGTGGCAGTGGCGGCGGCGGCGGCGGCGGCGGCTCACAGAATGGCAGCAACAGCAACAGCAACAGCAGCAGCAACAGCCATAATCACAATCACAATGGTATTGCAGCCACAATGACGACATCCACATCCATATCCACATCCACGGCGCCAGACACGGGGAGCACAGCGAACGGGAGCAGACATCAGCAGCAGCAGCAGCAGCAGAAGCTGCGAAATGGCCGCGGTCGCACAGATGCGGCCCATCATTTTCACAACCCGCTTAGTAACACGCAGTGCAATGAAGTAAATCCCTCAATTTATGAAGAGCTCAAACTCGGCCAAGAAGGTGCTGGATTTAAGAAACTTGTGCCATAAATGACGCACACACATGCACACACACACACACACACACACACACACACACACACACACACGGACACACACTCATAACTGAGAAGCGCGCACAACGCCTACGAGAACCGAAACCGAAACCGAAACACCAACATCTCAAGTTTAGCTAGTTAACTAACATATGTATGTGTGCATGTACATATGTACAGTAATGTGTGCGTACATTCATATATGTATACATGCTACAGTGTAGTCCGTACAATCGCAAAATGTAGACATAGGCCGTGTAAACAGCGCGAAGCGCATCCCCATCCACACGCACACACACGCACACACACGCACACCCACACATGCAGACAGATACGCCTAGCATATTCATAGATACACACACATACTCATACACGCCGGCATCCTTTCAGTATGCACTGCGACAAATACTTGGGTAATATTGCGTAGTAATGATTGCTAAGATTTGGTTAGTGTAAAGTAATAAATTTGTAGTATGTAACTGTGATTGAAAATTATGTAAAATAAATTTAATTGGTAACAGAACTAAGCTACTTTTGTAAGCTATAAATCGTTTTTGACACTAAATATGCTTGATACGCAACAATTATTTCCACTAATTTTGTTCAGTGTAAGTTGAAGTGAACAGCGAATATTTCTGTACAATAAAAGTAATATAATACCAACTGTCTGATGATGCAAAATAAAGGCAGACAACTGTTTACGTAATATGTATACGTATACATATACGTATATGTATATGCCCTATTTATATATGTACCTAGGAATGTATACCCCACAGTCCTTGGATAAGAAACCACATCCCCTGCTTAGCGTTGTGCACAGTTATTCAAATATTTGAGTAAAAGATACGATAAGCCCTAATGCGCTATGATCTTAAACTGATAGGGATCAGGCGCCCATCTTCGTGTACGGCCGGGTAAGTGTTAGATGCAACTCCGAAAGGCGATTACCATAATTGAGTTATGCATAAGCGGCAACACTTTTGCCTTATCCAACCCTCACCATAAGCTAAGTGGGCCGTGTGATCCTACCTAAAAGAGGACACATCCATATTCATATCCAATAGTCTTTTGAAAGGCCCTCACTTGATACTTTTATGGTTGGCCTCAATATGCTACTGAGCAGATGGAGAAGCTTTGGCTGAGGCCCTTGGACTCATAAAACGCTTCTTTCTGCTTGGCTGTGCTCTTTTACACTTCCGCTTCCGCTTCGAGAATGCTTGCACATGGCTCTGGCTCTGGCTCTGGCTCTGGCTCTGGCTCTGGCTCTGAATAAATGCCATTTGCATTATGCAACACATTTAAGTGCCGGTGAATGCATTCTTATATCTCCTGCATGCACTATTTGTAGTGAAACAGTGAATTGCTTTGCTGCTTTTAATACTTTCCACGCAAGCTAGATAACCAAGCTAAATTAATGAGTATAGAGGAAGGTGGATTTATTTGCACCAATCCCACGGCTAAGATGTTTTGTTAAGCCCACCTGGTGTGTAAAAAATCGATCAGTCATTTTTTTTTAAATTTGGTTTTCTAATAATTCACAGATTAGTTTATATTGAATCGAGATTATATTCACTCAATTTATGTTTTATGCTCGCTGCTACCATTATTTATTCAATAACCGAAAGAACGCCCTTATTCTGTGATTTTATTTATAATATGCAGTCTTTTGTGTGCATTTTGGTAGGGTAGTTGTAAGTCAGGCACACCTTGCCTAAGTAATATTTTATGTTTTTACTTGTGTCATAGACTATCATGGCTCTGAAGGCAACATTTGTGACCATAAATTTATTTATTCGTGTCTGACTAAACTAAAATCAAATCACTGCACAAATATCTTGGATGATATATCCTGTCAAACGTTTACCTTTAAAGCAATTAATGATTTTGTTATGAATCGAGCGCGTCCACTGGCTTATCTATTTGGGAATAATTATATTCTGAGCTTCTATTTAGTTATAATGAAAGATATAAAATGGAGGTAAGGATGTTCTTGGTATCTTATTTGACTTCATTCTCTACCTTCTTGGTATCTGTATTTAAAGTATTTTGCGGCTTTTCCGATACAGTCAGAAAGTGGCGCTCGTTGCGACATTTGCATGAATATAGCTTTGAGCATAAAAGAGGCGCATCCTCTTAATTCCTTTTTTATCCATTCGGGTAAACTTTCCCTTAACTGAGGAACTCAGATGCTACTTTAGTGTCTAGAAGAAATTGCGTTGTGGCTTTAGCTTCAGGGCTCTGCTTGATAGAGGCTACCGCGACAGTCTTATGCAATGGGATTATAGATATCGCAATTTATAGATATAACAAATATTTGCATACCCTTAACCCATTGAAAAAAAGTGCGAATTCAGGGAATAATTACTTTTTATTTATTTAATTTATGTAACAGGAGTTAGATTATGCCGATAATATTAAGTTTTCATTTATGTGGTGAAACAGAATATGCTTGAATTATTCTTAACAGGTAAAAATAAATGGGCGGATTCTTACTTGTTTTTTATTGCCCCTTGATTTTGGATATTTTCTGTTTATTTACATTTGTATTTTATCATGAAAATAATTCATCAAAGTTTTTTATGGATTTATGTATTATTTTATTTGTTATTAAATTTCTAGTAAGACACTCGATACTTCTATCTTTCACTGTGGAAAACTTGGAGTTAATTCATTTTGCTATGGCTTTACGTACTCTTATATTTTGTATTAAGTTTCAGTAATTATTCTTTGGGTTTCACCTGTTTGAGAATTTACAAATATTTATTTTATCTTAAAAGACTCTAGATACTTCTATCTTTCACTGAGGGGTTATTTCGGTACCGGATACTTGGAGTTAATTAATTGAATTTTGATATGGCTTTACGTACTATTATATTTTGTAATAAATTTGCAGGTTTAATCACGTTAGGTAATTTCCTTATTTGCTGATTTAACTTTTTTATTGTCCACAGATTGCTTTGACAACGTTTCAAGTTTAATCGCACCTTATCCTTTATAAAGTAGATATCAACTGAGTTCCTATTAAGAAAAACATATAATTTTGCAGTGGACTCACTTACTTATAACGATATACTGTTTACATCTGCATAATCAAATAATTAACTGCTGTGGCGATGGACTTTCTAAACTAATTCAGCTACGTTTAAAACATTTCAGATTTAGTTAACTTTTGTAACGATTGAAGCCATATTTAATTTGGACGACTCCTTTGTAAAAACTTAATTGGCAAAAAAAGGTTTAAAATATGTTATTATTTTTTATGTGTAAAAAGTGGAGAGCATAGTTGAATGAGGATTTCTGTTGTTTGCGAGTGTGCTTGTTTGTTTGAAAACTGATATACATAAATCAAAATAAATTAGTTTAAGCGTAAAATGTGTTTATTGTTGCTCCAGATTTATTTATCGCTTAATTATAACATCGGCATTAAAACATTAAATATAGTTTGCAGGAGCTCACGTTACAAAAATGTTGCATGTATGTGGTCACAAAAACGTGATGTATTTTTATTAACAATTTTTTACTGTCATACTTTTTATTTCCGGTGACTAAACAATTAAATCAATGACCTGGAAACGGCTCAATAATAACAATAATAATAAAACACAACAAAAAACTTTAGACATGCTACGCGTTAAAGTACAGTGGGTAAGTGCAAATGCTTTTCGTGATTTGCTGTTCATAAACTTCAATTAAAGTCCTTGGCTTTTTATGTAAACGGATAATCTCGACCTCATTTCTTTCATCTTCTTATTTATACACATATAATTATTACATTTTCAGTCGCTTCCATAAAAGTTGTTTATGCAATACTTCTCACCATACGCCTCTAAAACAAATATCTTTTACGATTTTTCTTTTCTTTTATGTCTACTCGGTGCCCGTTTCCGGGCAAACAAATCTCAACATTGTAATCCGCAGGCCTACGAATTTTAATTTTCGACGCGGGAACAGGCCGTTTGTCGCCTGCCCCTGTTCCCTTTCCCGTCCCACTCCGGCGGAGTCTCGACAACAATCCCGCTGTCTGGCCGCCAGCCAAGTGGAGCGCCAGCGGCAGCGGCAGCGGCAGCACAAAGTCTGGGTCTAAGTCCGATTGACGGCATTGCGTGAAATTTGTGTATTAGAGGACGCACATGTGTACACACATACATATATACAACATCTGAAACAATTTTTGGAATGCTATTGGACTTATCATATAAGCAATAGCAATTAGCTTATTACAATAATTATTATTAAAAGCATATGTACGTACTTACCACTTCCTGTGTATGCTATGGGGCAATTAATATTAGTCAATTTTTAGCAGACTATTTTCATTCTTAGATTTAGCTCTTACCGGGTATGTGCGACTTGGATATACTGGTTAGTTGTCTTCTACAGTAATAAGATAAATAGTGATTAAATTAATCTATTTTACGCTTATACCTTATAATTGACTGTACGTCAATCCTCATTAATAAAACCAAGCAAACCCGGTGCAAAGCTCGATAATTGTCTGAACGGTTACGTGAAGCCAGCTAGATAGATAACAGTAGATCGAGGACCCGTATTCGAATTCCAGCGTAGTTGTTGTGTTGTCTCCCTTAGCCAAGGCCAGCTGTCAGAGCTATTCAAGGAATGGGTTGATACTTTTTAAATATTACCCATTCAATATATACATAAACAAAGCTGGCCAATGGAGAACAACTTCACTGCAATGTTTACATCCTGAGTACTGTTTATGTTTTCTTTTATGCAACATAGTGCTGCAAATTGTGTCTGATTAAAGGCCTATATAGTGAAAAGCTGGACAGAAATAAAAACTCTGAGGTATCTTTAAAAAGAAGCCTTGTTAAATGAAAAACATAGTTTCATTATATTAATGAAGTTTATGAATACGAAAACATTTCAATTAGTATTTAATTATTAAATCTTCAAACGAGTTCACAAGGTCATCGTGATTAGTTACGTACAGATAAGGCTGCAATTTTCTCGAGTAGGAGATAATCTCCTTACATTCCTCCTTTTTTGGTCCCATAGCTCAGTTTCGTATCGGGGACTTTAAATACTCGACCGAATATCTCAGTATCAGCAGGGGATTTTAACTGTCCTTTATATACGATAATTGCAGTTAATGGCTTAAATAGAATTATTTGAATTCAGTTGAATACAAAACTTTGATTGGTTTGATTGTTTGTAGTAGAAGTGGCAGCTGTTTCAAAACAGAACACATTCGGTAAAAAAAAATAGAAAACTGTTATATAATCTTTTTGTCAATAAGCTACCGTTTTTGTTTTTTTTTTTTTTGCTTTCCATCCCGCAGATAAAATCTATCTAAGAAGTTGTCTAGTTTCTTTTTTTGTTTATCTCGTCTACCGTATCCTATAATTTTTTTAATTAATGAATGTGTTATTCAGGCATAGCTTTCAGGTTGATCGTCTGAACAAGATACATTAAAGATTGGTATATAAGTTAAAGTTGGTAAGAAGATTTCACACACGCAGTTGGATGCCTTGTTTGTACCTTAAAAGTCGCATTAACAAGCTCTTATTTTCCGTAGTGCGACGCGGTGGCATCTCCAATCACAGCCGCTATCCACGTCTTGGTCGCTGGGCAGCTGTCTAAGGCCGCAAAAGATATCCTTAAATATAACAAAGTATAGCATAAAGACATAAGACGAAGTGCGAGACGCAGATGCGGGTCGAACAGCCTCAGTGGAATCAACCGATGCCGATGTTTGTGTGGATTGTTGATTGCTGTCGGCTTCATTAGCGTTTAAGTAGGTTAGTTGATGGACTCGGCGGTATTTATGTCCGGGTGGTCTTAATGCCGGGCTGACATAGGCGGAGAGTGTGCTGTCAATTCAAAGGAAGGTGTGAAAATAGGATCACGCTATCCGGGCTGAGGATGAACACTTACATTATGCATTGTAATAGTAAAACAGAGGTTAGGAAGAGGCTAATAGGATTAAGCCGGTGAATGTTGTTGTGCAGAGACTCATGCTTCAATATTTTGTAAATAGTTACAGAGCTGATTGTCCCTTGCTCCCTCTTTATATATATTGCTCTGTTTGCGAATTAAAGTATTTCTTCATTCCTATTTTTCGTAGCATATTGATTTTTCGTCGTCATATTTAAAATTGTTTCATATTGCTCTCGTTCGCTTTCTATTACTCAAATGTCGTCGAACAAATTTTCCGATATTTTGTTCAGTCTAGGTAATAAATGTTGGCAAATGTTTAGTTGAGCCAAAGACTATTTTTAAACTTTTTTTTCATATTACTTGAATTATATTTAAAGAGTTCAATGTAAACTATACCAACAGGTTTGATAGCAATATTCATCGTTTTCTAGTAACCTGACAAGCTTTCTGAAATCGATGTCTTCCTGTATATTCGGATATAAACTAGTTGACTTGAATTATATGCATTTTATGTTTCTTTTTTCCTAAATCTTTCATATATCCATGGTTACGTATTTTCAATGCTTTCAAAACGTATATAATTGGAGTAATGTTAAGATCTACGCATGACGAAGATTAAAAATAGTGTTACGTAAATGTTTCAAGGTGTTATTCAAATCTGGAATAGCTTATCATTATCTTTTTTTTATCTTTTTTTTATCTCATTATCTTTTTTTAAAGAGTAAGTCTTTCAGATATCAGGGAAAGTCCATAAAAGCTCTTCTGGGCTGTAATTAAGTTTTGCACGCCATTTGAAGCACTAATGTGAGAATCCTTTTCCGTGGTGAAAAAGGCTTCATTCTCCGTAATTAAAATTAACACTCAGTGTGCTCTGCTTAGAAACTTAATTTAATTCTAATTTGAAAAGCCCAAACCAAAATGTTTCTACAAGGATTATGGCCATGGTAAGTACGACCCAAACGACTATTAAATACCGCCAACATCAAAGCCCCAGCTAATAATGAAAGGATAATTTTAACTAGTTAGTATCTCCCGGTTAAATTACTGGAACGAAATTACGGAAGAGAGCAATGAGGTCAACAGCATATGTGATAAAATAAGTTTTAACGAGTTATTTGATATAGCAATTGTAAATAGTTAATGGTATTTATTTCGGTTTTGCGAGTATGTGTTATGTGGGTGTGTTAGTGCTTGCATTTGTATATATATATATATATATTTTTAGTTGTCGCTCGAAATACGAGCTATATTACAATGCACAGTATGGGATTTTAAGAGAAACCTTTAATTTAAATATTTAGTTTTTACTACCAAATTCTCAGCCGATCAGTTGGACGGACAGAGAGCTGGAAAACTGCAAAGGAAATGAATCCAACAATTCATATGAATAAAAAAACTCTTAGCCTCATATTTTATTTTGAGAACAATAGCCACTGCATTAACTCTGTAATTAACACTAATTATGTATGTCCGGCATTCTTAATGGCTATTGCACAATGGTAAAGCAGCAGAAATTGAGTTGTGTCGAAGACAATTATTCTCATTTATGCAATAAAGGAAGTTATACTGATGAAGTTGTGCCTGACTTTCAGATATCCATTACTCAGTTGAAATTTGTCAGATATCCATTACTCAGTTGAAATTTGTCGAAATAAAATCAAAAGGTAAACGAATAGAGAAGTTCAATTGTATAATTGGATTTTTGCAGAGGTAAATTCAAGTATACTCTATCCTGGAATATCCTTTATAGTGCTACAAATTTGACATCATGATTAGCAATAACTTGTATCAGATTACACCTGACCAGTATTTACTGTGATGACTGGTCAAAAATTGGACATATCTAAAAACCTAAATTTTACATTTTTTATTACCGAAACCCCCTATAATCTTGATCCCAAATAATATATTCTTTTATTTTAAGGCTTACGAGATGAACGGGTATATTGATTTTGTGTAAGGTCCGACCGCTGAACATTAATGAGTAAATGCAAGCGCCTAGTAAATCGGCAATATCAATATATTTCAGAATTTAAGAGCTTATTAACGGTTGATTACTGTTTAAATTCATTGCAGAAGGAAGTATGTTATGTATCAGTGGAAAGCACTATCAGGGACTTAGTGTTGGACTTGTCTACCAATTGGCCATAAATTATTTAGCCCATCTGAAGTGGCAAATCAAAACATTGTATCTTTCAGTGTTTTATTGGGCTCTGAGCCTCTTGACAAACTTAAAGAAATTGCAATTAAATAATAAATAATAACTAACTCATTGCGGAAGGTAGACACGTTTGTTCTGGGACTTGTAAATTCCAACGCCACATAAAAGCTTCAAAATTACATAATATTTTCGCAGCAGAGCAAAAAATAAGCACATAATGAATAAAATGGCTATATTCCTGGGTTCAAATTATATAACAACTTGTTATTGGGATCAGGGTAACTCCCAGTCGGGCAATCCCGACTGGAGCAACCTTGTTATATCTTACATAATGCATTTTTTATGCAAATATGTTTTAAAGAGATTTATGTGCACTTTTGTTTGTTTTCAGAAGTGACAAATATATACAAAATACCAGGCAAATAGGAATATTCAGTTAAGAAATACATAAATATGCACATATTATTATTCTTCATATAAAAACAGAGCCTGTTTTGCTTCATACCAATCAGTAATATATCACATATTTTCATATCCTGCTGTCAAAAATTTAAATATTTGATAGTGGAAAAACAGTTCGAGAGTTGATTTATTGTTGTCAGACTAATTGTAAAGAACAAAATAAATAAATATAATTGCTGATAGATTTGTTCATTTCGTCATTTAATACAGATATCATAGACAGTAGAATAAGAGTTACTTGTATCTTACAAATTCGAAAAATATATGAAACAGATTATCAGTTCGCACATTTTCATTAGGTATATATTCAAAAAAGTTGTTATATTGTAGTATGTTGTATTTAAAATAAGCATATGCCCACAGTATGGTAGGGTATATAATATATGAAGTGGACATATGCCCGATATAAAGTAAGAGTGTCATACTCATGACATAGCGGCACTTTTGCTGTGTTTATACAATCATAAATATACATAAGTGCAGAAATACGATCAGCCACTTATGCGGACTGGCCGCATGTGATCGCTAACGTAAACATTTTTCACGTATGTACCATCTGTACATATATGTATATATCTATACATAAGCACATGAGTACATACATACTACAACTCTCTCGCTCTCTGCCGACGGTCGCAGCGGCAGAACTCTATACATAATGTACTTAGGCTAAGAGCACTTTTACAATTGAAATAAAGAATCATTATGAATTTAACTACAAACCAGAGCAGAAGCTCTATGCATTTAATTCTCATTTCAAATATCTCTTAACATGGCGACCGTGACAAGTGTCACGAACAGAAGTGATGGACCAAAAAGTGGACTGGCAATCATTGGATTAGGCAGCAACAACAAAAACAACAACAATAAAAAAAGCTGCAGCAGCACCTATAACTCCCACAAATACCCCATCTACTACGGCATTAAACTGGAAAATTCTGAGTGAGTAGAGGTCAATGAGTTTTGTAAAGAAGAAAAAAGGCGGCAGAAGCGGCTTAAGAGTACGCCTTAAAAAAAGGAAGGCGGAAATAATAAAACTATTGTTTGCCACTAACCCACCACTACGTTGGGAGGCAACAATAGCTCTACAAGCGGAGCTTGATCAAATTGATCAAGCGCAAAAAGAGAAACAGAAAACCAACTCAGCCTCTACCACTTCATCTAAAAATATCCAAGTTATTAATACAGCTATCAATGTCAGGAAAGCTGAACTGCCAAGAATCCAACTGAAGAAGCCAACCAAGAAGTGCCCAGATGACTGCGAGGGACCGTTAGACAGCGCCTTCTGCCACTACACGTGCAAGCATTGCACGGCAGCCGAGGCAAAGACCAGCACCGGCCACGCCTAGCAGGACAGCTAAGCCCAAAACCTAGAAGCCTGTGTGACCAGCACAGACCCCACCAGCGCCACGAGCTGTGCCCAAGGATCCAACAGTGCTACAATGAGACCACAACGAGGAACCGACAACGCTACCTAGAGCGTACAACAATAGTATAAGAAAACAAAATATATATAAGAAAAAAAAAAAAACACAATTTTGTAAAGCGGAAGCGATAACTGCATTGCCCGCTAGAGTGTGGCCGGTGAAGCCATACAAACATTAGGTAGGAGATCACTGTTGATCACATAAGAGTTAGGACCTCAAGAAGGAAAAATATTATTTATATTTTTATTTATTATTTATTATTTATATTATTATGGCCCGTAAAGCCATACAGAACATGAGCTAGGTGATCACTGCGTTGATTTGATTTTGCAATACATACATATAATTATATATTTTACGACCGATCCGTAAATAAAAAACTCTGTATTCAAATTGGTCGGAGTCTAATTCTATATTTAAAGAAACAACGTTCTTCAGCGCAGGATAAAAAACTGAGGGCTTGAGTACATTTGTGGTCTTATTTATATCAGAATATTTCTATTTGTTAGTATTTGTTAGTAATGAGATCCCGAATTGCGCTCTTAGGTTTTAAGTGTTGAGTCGTGTACTTGGGTTTTTTGGGCTTAAGTGGTTAGTTTGTTTTGTTTATTGGATGTGACAAAGATTGGGGTTTGGGGTTTGACCTTGTTCACATTAAGCGATATTGTTTATATCATACCCATTGAAGATATATCATTTCCCCATCCTTTAGAGATTGCCTGTGCTCAGGCTTATGTAGGGTACAATTTGGGTGTATGTATAATTGTGTATCATCTAGGTTGGTTTTTTTGTATTTTAAAATTAATTTTTTTGGTAATGTTTTAAACATTTATATTAAAATTAGACTTAAAATAGTCAATATAAATGTAATTAAAGTGATAGTGTGTAGTACATTGTTTTGTTTTACATGTTTGTATATAAGATATGGATTCTCTGGCTATGTTGTTTGTTACATAAATGATTTTAATATGATCTGCATTTGAATTTCTGATAGATATTTTGCCTATTTGTAAAGAACAGTTAAATATTTTTATTATATTCTAAATAATATTCCTTCTAAAATCATTCAATTTGTTGCGCAATTTTGATTAAATTTTCTTTTTGGTAAATTCCATGTTAATATTATATTTGGTGCTATGTGATTTATTTGATATTCTTTATGTGCTTTTGTATATTTGCATGCTGTTGGTTTTTGTTTTAAAATTCCAATAATACAATCATTTTTTTCTATCTTCTTATTTTCTATACTATGTAAGGTATTGTTTTCAAAATAATATTTATTGTATATATTTTCTTTTAAAATATTTTGGTCGTCATCTGGGTAAGCAATATTCTCGAAAATTGGGGTTTTTGTTATTTCTTTTGGAATATGAGAAATAATTATGATATCTTTTTAACCTTCATTAATCCAAGTGGAAGTTTTTGTATTCAAAATTATCAGAATTAATATTTTTTAAGTAATCGTATATTAGAAGTTTGGGGTTAAAAATTCCTAATCTAGTTAGTTGCCTTCCCATCTCTATATCTTCTATATATATTCTGTGAAGTGTTCAATATTGAATATAAAAAAGTTTATTTTGTGTTCTCTTTCTTCTTCAAGAATGAGGGTATTCATGATTTCTATGTCGTGGTTTACTGTTTCTATTATACGGTTAATATCATGAGCTTGCATAGTGTTTTCTTGTATAGTGTTTTCTTCTAACTCTTCTTTGTCTTCTTGATCTAAAGTACCGAAAAGATATTTATACATTGATCCCATTACATTAATTAATCCTCGTTTATGACGATTTATTATTTTTATTCCATTCATTTCTCTATCAAGTTTTTCTAATAAGTATTGTATGTGTAATGTGTTTTGAAATTCTTCTGTTTGTTTTATGAGGTTTTTATATGTTAAATCTATTTGGGTTAAGTTTACTTTAAGATAGTGGTGTTCGTAATTTACTGGTAAATTCATTGTTCCTGTCTTAAATATTAGGTAACCGTTCATTGCTTTGATGGGGTTAATGTCAATACTTTGTTTACCAAGTATGTGTTGCATATTAGTAGAATAATAAAGTATAAGATCGGGTTATAAGTTTTCTTTCGTTGTTGATCTGTAATTAATTGTTGTATTTACTTTTATTAGTTTTCTTTTTCTTTTTAAATTTTGATTTATAGTGTGTTACTTTTCTGCCTCTATTTGTTTCTATGAAATGTTTTTCATTGATTTGTGTTATTTCGCCTGTTTTCTTAAATGGTGTACTTGTTTTTGTTTTAACTAATGGGGCTTGTTTGTAATTTGTGTCTATTTCGAAACTGATTCTGTGCTTGTTAAGCTTTTTGATTTTCTCTGCTTTATTTGCTTGTGTGTCATATAAGGGTGTACCTGCGTAAATGAAAATGTCCGCTGGAGTTCTATTTGTTGTTAGGTGTTTTGTTTTATGGTTGTAAATGTAAAGAAAAGTTTCAAATTTAGTTTGTTTGTCTTCTATATTTAATTCAGTATTGATTATTCTTAGTTTTTCGTTGATAGTTCTATGTAATCTTTCTATATCGGATATGCCGTTCTTACTTGAAGTTATGCTGATGTCAACGTTTTCGGATTTTAACCAATTTTGGAGGGCTACGCATATGAATGCTGAATCTTTATCTGCTTTGATTGCAAGGGGTTTCCCCATATCATTGAATATTTTTATGATTGCTCTTTTATTTTCGAGCCAATCTCGGCTTTGAATTTCTACGAAGTTTCCGTGTTTTGAATATAAAACTATACAAGATAGGAATTGTTTGTTATCAATAAGATAAAAGTCCATGACGTACTTGTCTCTTGGGTTGAATATTTCAGGTGTTGTTTCAAACACGAGTTTAGTATTTCTATTTTCGGGTTTGCATAAGTTGCAAATTTCGCATTCGTTAATTACGTTTTGGATCAATTTTTGATGATCCGGGAAGTAATATTTTTCTCTAAACCATTTTAGAGTTTTGGTTATACCGGGGTGAAGTATTTTTTTGTGATTTAAAAGAATTATTTCTTTAAATTCTGGCTAAATGTGGATGTCTATTAGTTTGGATAAAATTCTCAAAGTATTTGTTTTAGTTTCAAGATTTATTATTTCTATATAAGGAGTTTGGAATATTAGAAAATTGTTTAATTATGTCTTTGGCAAATCAGTCGGTCATTTCGGTATATGTTATTTTTATGTTAATTTTGTGGAAATAGTGTGTAATGTTTGTTTTGTCTTCGCTACCATTGATAAATTCGATTTGTCTGTTATATAAGTTAAGGGGTCTTTCTGAAATGGGTATAAAATACTGATACGAGTGGTACTAATATCTTCTCCTATATAGTTTTCTTCTATTTTTGTTCTAGAATTAATAATAATTTTCCTTTCCTGTTAGATATTTTATATTGTAAGTTAAGTTTCATCTTTCATCTTTGCAATTTCATATTGGGTTCTTTTATGTTATGAAGCCATGCGAATGGTTTGTGATCACTAAGAATTTGGAATTTTTTACCGAAGAGATAGGGTCTGAAATATTTGGTTGCCCAAACGATCGCTAATAATTCTATTTCTATTGTTGAATAATTAAGTTCGTGGTCATTTAAAGTTCGGCTAGCGAAACAGATTGGCTTATGATTTTGTGACAAGTCTGCTCCTATAGTCATATTGCTTGCATCTGTAGTTAAGGAAAAGGTTTTATTGAAGTCAGGGAAGGTTAGTATAGGGTCATTTGTTATATGGATTTTGAGTTTTTCAAAAGCTAATTTGTAGTCTGGGTTGTTTATTGGTTATTGGTTATTGGTTTTGCAATTTTAGCAAAATTGGGTATGAATTTTCTATAGAATCCTGTTAATCCAAGGAATGATTTTATTTCTTAGGTGTTTTTGGGATTGGGAATTTTATTAGGGTTTGGTTTAATACCTTCGGTCGTAATTAAATATATGACCTAAGAACTCCGTTTCCTTTTTTAAGAACTCACATTTATCTAATTGGAGTTTTAAATTAGCATTCCTAAGTTTGCTAAATACTCCAGTCAATGATAACAAGTGTTCTTCCAATGTAATGTAATGTCAGATAGATTAAATCTTCTAAGAGATTGTTCATGCAAAGTTGAAAGGTTGCTGGTGCATTTTTCAGTCCAAAGCGCATACGTGTGTATTTTGGAGGAAAATGCGGTCTTCTGAATTGACTTGGGATCCATCTGTATTTTGTGGAACTCTTTTGCAAGATCTAAAGTTGTGAAGTATTGGCATTTCCCTAGTTCGAGTTGAGGATTTCATCCATGAGTGGGATTGGGAACTTGTCATCAATTGTGACTTCGTTCAGATGTCGGTAGTCTATGACTAACCTGAATTTTGCTGTATTGGGAGCATCGCCTTTTTTTGGGACTAGCAATATGGGGGAACAGTAAGGAGAATTCGATTTTTGAATTATTCCCTGCAATACTATTTCGCTAATTTTTTTTCTTGACTTCATTGTCATATATTTGTGCATATTTATAAGGTCTTTTGTATATTGGGTCTTCATGTTTGGTTAGAATTGTATGTTTTATGGTACTTGTGAAATTCAAATTGTCACCTTCATGGTACTGAATGTCTTTAAAATTATACAATATTTTTTAATTTTTCTTTTTCCTTATCATTTAGATGATCAGGTCTAAATTGGTTTGTTTCTGTTAAGTCATTATTGAATGGAATATCATTTGATGTAATTGAGTCAATGCTTTCGGAGTTCTCTTTTCTTTTTTCTTGAATGACTATTTCGTTTTCATTAAAATAAAAAATATGTTCGCTTAATATAACTGATTCGTTTCTGTAACCTATAACGGCATTGCATGCTTCTAAATAACTTCTCTATAGTAAAATATCGTATTTGTTTGAAAAATTATGAATGTAAAATTTTTGTTCAATCGGACAAAGTGTACTAGGTGCTAATAGTGTACTGTGTTTGAGTTGGATTTGCCATTAATGGTATGAACTTTGAGTTTAACTGGAGTTGTCTTGAATTTAAAATAGTTTTCTTTCAAATTGTTGATTGATTCTGCGAGGCATGTTGAAGAAAATTTGTAGAGGTATCTATTTTTTTATGTGCCACATTTACTTTCTCGTTGTCTTTTTGTTGCTTGGTTAGGTACGCTGTACTGAGTGTTTCTAGCTTGGGGATGGTTTATAGGGTTTGTCTTCTCTCTTGATTAAGTTTAGCCTGGAATTCTGTATACAATTTAAAGTCATTTTCTAAATTTGGTTTATATTGATTGTTTTTTGTGGCTTGGGTTCGTTGCATAGAAGAACCTCCACTTTTTGGATTACTGTGACTCTGATTTCTGGAATTTTTATTTTGATTTGGTTTTTTGTCTCGTTTATG
>JBAMCK010001046.1:0-45581 GCA_037075185.1 Drosophila pseudotalamancana | reverse complement strand
TTTTCTTGTGACAGAACAGCACCGATACCGTTTGCAGAAGCATCCGTTGTTAAATCGAATGGCTTCTTGAAATCTGGATACTTAAGAATTACATCCTCAGAAGCCAAAACGTTTCTCAGCCTTTCGAATGCATCCCTTTGTGAATCATCAAATTCAATTGGAGTCTTCTTTGACATATGTTTGCTTATGGATCCATTTTCTCCTTTAAGCAAGTTTGTCAAAGGTCTTGCTATTGCCGCAAAGTCTTTTATAAAACACCGGTAATAGCTGGCTAATCCCAGGAATGACCTTAGCTCGTATAAGCTTTTTGGTTCTGGATAGCCCTGAATGGCCTTTACCTTTTCTGGGTCAGTTTTTGAGCCTCCCATGGTTACTATGAACCCAAGGTACTCTACGCTTTGTTTGAAAAATTGAGTTTTTTCCTTGGAAACTTTCATGTTTGCATCTACCAAGCTCTTTAGAACCCAGTCTATATGTTTGACATGATCTTATTCATTTTCGGAAAAAATGATGACATCGTTTTCGTAAACATAGCAAGTTTTGCCAATTTGTTCACACAAAACATAATCAATTGTTCTTTGAAAAATGCTGCCCACATTTTTCAAACCGAACGGGAATCGACAAAATTCGTATTTTCCGCCGTTTACAGAAAAAGACGTTTTTTCGCGATCGTGTTCGGCCAAATATATTTGATAGTAGCCGGATTTTAGATCCAGCGTCGTAAAATATTTGGCTCTACCCAAATTTGCCAGTATCATGGGGATGTTGGGCATCGGGTACTTGTCAGCAATGGTTCGCTCATTTAGTTTCCTAAAGTCGATTACCAAACGCTTATTTTTGTTACCCTGCTCATCGTAACCTTTTTTATCAACGACCCAAGTTGGGTTGTTGTAGGGTGACTTCGAGGGCCTCATTTTCTAGCAAGTTAATTTCTTTTTTTGACGAAATCAGCGACTCCCATTTTATGTGGGTATAGCTTGGAATATATCGGCTTGTCGTCATCTGTACGTATTGTAGCTACTACAGACGTATTGAATGGTAATGCCTCATTGGAGGTTGAAAATGCTTTTTTACTGTCCCTGGCACGATAATATCATTCTATTATACCATCAAATGTCGTTAGGGAATCCAATAAAAAAAAATGAATCTGACTTATCGAAAATGTTCAATGAACATTTCTGGTGGATTTTGTTAGAACCATGGATGGAACTAACTGTAAAAGGGGAGCTAACCGGACCTACATTTTCCAGCTCTTTTATGGGCCTAATGTAGTTTTTGGCGGCTCCTGTGTCTATCAAGATTTTTAGTTTCCTCCCAGCCAACTGCCGTTCAATAAACGGGAGCCGGGAGCGTTCCCTAAAAAATTTAACAAGTGGTTGCTACTTGTGGAGTCATACTCTTCGTCAATCTCAGCAACTGCGGCTGTGGCGACGTTACTGTATTCAGTTTCTTCGCTACTGGGGGCATGCTGTATAGTATTTTGCACTCGCTGGCGCCTCTGGCCCGTCAAGCGTTCGGAACCTTGCCTTTTTTCGCCCCGCCCGCTCTCATTTTGAACGTTGGCACCTTGGCCATTTCCAAAGGAAGTGGGTTGTCTGAATTTTGACATAGTAGATCCTATGTCAATGGGCTCTGGTGTCTGGCCTTGTATCCCTTTAGAAACCTGATTAGCATCATTTTGTTTTTTAAAAATGGGATTCCTGTTTTGGCCATTTCCTACGCCGGAACTCTTTCACTGTTTTTCCTGAGGTTTCACGTGGTTCCTATTATACTCATTTGTCTGGGTTCTGTCCTCCAAAGCTTTCGCGTATGTGGCTGCGAAGATACTACGCTCTATGCTAGCTTCTGCCTCCCTAGCTATAGCCAAGGCAGATGGTAAGTCTTTGGGCTGTGCCGGAAATACAATTGAATTCAATGACTTTTTAAGCCCTAAAATGAACGCATGAAACGCATCGTCTCTGACCTCTTTATTAAGCAGCATGGCTGTGTCAGGTTCATGAGTCATGATAATCTTGTTAGTCACAAGCGTCAGCTTTTGCTCTACTTCGTCATAATATTGCATGAGACTGGAATTTCCTTGCCTGACCATCTCTAATCCTTGGCATAGGAGGCGCAGTGATGTCTTATCGGAATACGTGCAATCCAGCCTTGCTATTATGGCATCAAAATTTAGTACCGTGTTGTGCGATACCAACAAGGCTCTCGCTGGACCTCTGATTTTGTGTCTAATTATCGTAACAGCTTGATAATGTGCGCTGCTACCTACAAATGGCTTAAAAGGGTCGTACGCATCTGTGGCAGATTGATAGTCATCTTGAACTCGTGTACCGACTTTATAATGTCAAGTTTTAATTCACATTGGATATTTACATCCACTGAAATACTTTGGTAAGCTTCGACCTGCGACACCACTATGCGCAAACTGTTGACTTGCTCTCTCACTTGACTAAGTTGCCTATCGAATCTTTCTTGTAGCCTTGCTTCTTGCTGAGAAAAGGCTTGACTAACAGCGCCTGCTACTAATGCTTGCAACTGGGTAACGTCCATGTCTGTCGGATTTCTTTGCGTTTGTTGAAACTCTTCTGATTGTAAATCCCACCCGTCGTGACTATCGTATTCTTGCTTGATTTCCCTGTATGAGTCTATGTTGTTCATTGGTTTTCAAAACAAGAAAATGAGTATTTGACACTTCACATGAACGATTCGTATTTACGCCGATTTTGTGCAACCGGAAAAAGGCATTAATAGTGTTTAATTTGTGCAATTATAGATATTTCTGTCTCGTTGCAGACAAAGGAAAAAAACTCTAAATGCAATACCCAACGCAAAATCACAATTGCGTTTGCGTACTTTTAATTTGAACAACAAATTTTTTGTTTTTCCTCTATTTTTTCTTTAACAGTTACTTATTGAACACTCCACATACAAGTTTATGTCCACTGTCTTCTGCTATCGAAAAATGTTCCCTTTGGGTTCTTATTTCTAGTTCGGCGCCAATTATTGTATTCCGTCCGTCCAGGATCCGCGTTAGGGGAAGCCGTCGTTCGGAGTGCAATGTAGATCAAATTGATATGCAGATTATGATGGGATATAATTAGGATATCCAAATTACAGGCCTTGTGGCTCAGTAATATATTAATCAGCAAATGATTTCAGTAACGGCAGTGTGTGCCGGAGTAATAATTTTTGAAGACGTGTTGACTCTCCTTTATTCTAATTAGAACTGAACTAAACTATTACAGCAAGCCGAGACCTTACCCTAAGACGCGAGTGCTAGCATCACGCCACCAGTCGGCATGCCGACTTGGCAGACTCCCCGCTACACAGACTTTCGGTATATGAACCGTTGTGCTAGTCTGTCAGCGCAGGTCACTGAACCGTAGTTCGGCGCGTCAGCATAGCTCACATGCCGAGAACTTATTCTAACGCTTATCTCTTATACTTATGTGCTAAGCGTGTACGTAGTCTCTCCCCATGCTACGTTTCACGCTCTTACATGTTAAACGTTACCCTATAACTTATATGTTAAGTGTTACTTGTTAACGTTTCCATATATATATCACACATAATTAAAATAAAATATGGACAACGCGATGCCCAATATCAAAGCATTTAAGGCGAGAAATATACTGTGTAGAAGTTTCGCGTTAGAGCACTTGTTACTGAAAAATGTGTTTTGAAAGTCGTTGACGATGAGATTCCTAAAGAGACAGATAAAGGTTGGGTCAAAGCAGAGAGGGTCAAAGCTAAAAATGTTGTCATAGAACATTTAAGTGACTCGTTTTTGAATTTCGGAACGAACCACAACACAGCAGATCAAACGGACAAGGTTTCCACTTACTACTTTGCCTGTATCACATGATGGAGTAATTACTACTATACAGACCCTGTGAGAAGAAAATATCACACTAGCTTTTGTAAATAACCGTTTATTAGATCATGAAATAAGAATAAATGATAATAATAAACAAGAAGAAAGGTAATGCACGCTGCGACAAAAATAATAATTTTAATGATAACTATAAAAATGTGAAATGTCAGAACTGTGGTACAGTTATAATAAACAAATGAATAATGATAAAAACAAAGAAAATAACACACAGGCTCACATTGCAAGAGCCAAACCAGGAAGTCATCTAGGTTTTGATTTTATGTTAAAAAGTGTAAATGAAAATAAAAAAAACAATATGAACGTGAAGTATAGGCTTACTGATAATGTTAATCCTACGGACGATATATGGGCATATGAGGCATGCTTAAACGGAAAACAAAAAAAGACTTCGACTTGAAAAACGCAAAACTAAAGAACATAAATAGACCTTTGCTAATTATTCATTGTGATGTCGGCGGTCCTGTAACACCCACTACTATAGACACACATTATTACACATTATTGTGTAACTTATTTAATTAAACATAAGTCTGATGTGTTTAATATGTATAAAGATTTTGTTGCTAAAAGTTAAGCCCATTTCAATGTAAAAGTTGTCAACTTGTATATTGACAATGGACGGGAATACTTATTGAATGATATGCGTGAATTCTGTGGTGTGAAACGAATTAGTTACCATTTAACGGTACCATATACTCCAAAGTTAAATGGAGTTGCCAACCGAATGAACAGAACAAAAACGGAAAAAGTTCGTGCTATGGTAAATGGTGCGAATTTCAATAATTCATTTTGGGTTGAGGTTGTGCTAACAGCAACATACCTAATAAATAGAACTCCAAGTAAGGCACTGGGAGTTCATGCAATGACCCCTTATGAAATGTGGCATAATACAAAGTCAACTTTGAAATATTTAAAAATATTTGGTTCAACTGTGTATGTACATAGCAAGAATCGAAAACGGAAATTTGACAATAAATCCTTTAAGGATATTTTTGTCGGATATGTACCAAATGGACAGTTTCCTGAAAAAAAGCAAGGAAAGTGATCCCCTAAATGAGAGTAAGGAAGATGAAGAAATTAATTTCCAGAATGAAAGTATGGAATGTGCTATACAAACTATCCCAAATAATAGTAAGGATAGTGATATAGACGAATGAGAGTAAGGAGGATAGAGAAAATAATTTCCAGAATGAAAGTATAGATTATAGTATACCAAATTTCCTGAATGACAGTAAGGATAATAAAGATAGTTTCTTGAATGAGAGTAAGGAAAATGACGAAAGTGACATCACAAGGATTCGAAGAAGCCATAGACTGAAAAATAAACCACAAATAACCTACAATGAAGATGAAGAAAATCTAAATAATTATATAATGAAATACGAAGCAGAAAAGATAAGTCTTTATGTGAAGAAGTTATCAAAGAAGAATTGTGATAATAAATAATTATATAATGAAATACGAAGCAGAAAAGATAAGTCTTTATGTGAAGAAGCTATCATGTTAGCACATGAATTAAACAAGACATGGACTATTGTTAAAAGACCTGACGAAGAATAGAATGTTGTAGATAGCAGATGGGTGTTTAGTTTGAAACATGACAAAATGGGAAATCCTGCAAGATTAGTTGCACTGGGTTTTACACAAAAATCATATGGATGTCAAAACTGCTTTTCTTAATCGCACACTGAAGGAAGATATATTTCAGAAAATTCATCAAGGAATTGTGTGCGTTAATGAAAATGTATGCTAATTAATAAAAGCTATTTACGGGCTTAAAAAATTAACTAGATTCAGGTTTGAAGTGTTTGAGTAGGCGTTAAAAAAAATCGAATTGAAGAATTCACCAGTTGATCCCTGCATATATATGCAAGATAATGGTGATATAAATAAAAACATATATGTCTTACTATATGTGGATGATTTAGTTATAGCGGCATCAGGTATAGATATATATATATTGAACAACTTTAGAGAATATTTAAATACAAAATTTAAGATGACTGACTTGAGCGAAATAAGATATTTCATTGGAATGAAAATTGAAATCGAGCAAGATAATATATCATTAAATCATAAACTTATTATCATTAACTCCTTCTCAACACTAAAATGTTATGCGCAAAACAACATTCATTACAGACATCCCTATAATTAAGACACGGGCTTATTGTATAATTACTTAATCGCTTCCTTACGGTTTGGTGTGTGCAAATGGCTGGCTGTGTTTCAAACTCAAAATAATAATCAATTAAACAAAAAATATATAATAAATCAAATAATCTAATCATAAAACTGTGTCATCATTCTAAATTCGTAATCATTATAAATAGGAGACAAACTATATTACAACAACACAAGGGCAAAATACTACTTCGTAAATGAGACCGAACAGGACGAAAAGATTTTAAAAACGCATAATTGAGCCCACAGAAATACATTTGAAAACCAAAAACAATTGTCTTAATTGTATTTCTTTCCTAGAATGAGAAATATAATTGCAGATCTAGTTAAACAATGTCAGGTTTGCAAAGAGCTTTCCTGTTGACAGGCATTCAACCAATCCGAAGCTCAAAGAAACTTTATATAAATATATACAAATTTTCAAAATTAACTCAAGGACGGATGATAAAATTATGAGCAACAGAAGGTATTAAAAGTCCACTCCACCACATCACATTCTATAATTGTGTACCGAAAACCGTAGTTATAGTATTAAACAAAAATATATATATAGTTATATATCCATAAACTCACCCACATCTTTTACACCACTGAAATATGATATAAACAATATCGTTTAATATAAACAATGTCAAAATCCTAATCTTTGTCACATCCAATAAACAAAACATACTAACCACTTAAGCTCAAAGAACCAAAGAGCGCGACTCAACTATAAACGAATCGAACTAGCCACTTAAGCCCAAAGAGCGCGACTCAACTATAAACAAATCGAACTAGCCACTAAAGCCCAAAGAGCGCGACTTAACACTTAAAAACCTAAGAACGCAATTCGGACCACAGACTAAATATAGAAAATCTGAATAATAAGAATAATACTCAAACTCTCAGTTAAGTTTATCCTAAGCCAAGAACGTACTAGAGATTTATACTCCACCAATTAAATAAAGTTTTTTATTACGGACGTCGTAAAAATAAATTGGCGAGCCGTAAATTTCTAAAGGTTATAAATCATCTGTGTAACTAGTGCCGCTAGTAAAATACCTAGGTTGAAAAATCGAAGAGTAATAATCGGAACTGAATCCGCTAAAGAACCCTCGCATTTAATCGCTGAGACTCGACTCAATCGCTTTTGTAAGTTTTTAAACACTGCCAATCGCGTGCAAGTGTTATAGTTAAACAAAAAGTAAGATTTAAACTTGAACACATAAACTAACTCAAATTTACTTCTGGCTTGATATCTTTCGATCCTGCAAACAGTAAATATTAGATTATTGATCTTGCGAATCTATAACTATCAATCAAATTTAAACATAATTGTGCTCAAATACCCTGAACATAACTCACCTTAACCAAGCACGTATCCATCCGACATTAGTCCTGAACTCTAAGCTCGTTATTAAAGGATACTTAATTACAACTAATCCAACGAGGGATACGCCAAAAATTATTTGATAGAACTATACTCAACGAATTCACTATCACAATCCAAAACTGGATAACTCAGAAGCATTATAACGAACTAAGAATCAAACACTGTATAAGAATTACTCACCTTTATAATACTTATTATACAGGAAATCTAAAGTTCTAAAGAAAAAATAAGTATATATAATAACAAATAAATTAAGCTTGGAAAATAATTCCATAAACTACTTTGTACATGAACGCCTTAAACAATACTATTAAAGATGTAATAATGAAAAAATTACACATTACTATTTATGACTTTAGCTCGTTATATATTTCCATGTCAGTAACCTCAACAAGTACTCAAAAGGACTCTATGAAAATACCATAAATGAGACAAAGAATCCAAACCAAAATCGAAATCAAAATTCCAGAAATAAGAATTTCAAAGTCCGAAAAGTGGAGGTTCTTCTTTTCAAAGAACCCAAGTCCCAAACTAAAATGGCTAGAAGTTTGTCTCAAAATCAAAGCCAATCTGTTGCTAGCAGAACATAAATGACCAAGAACTAATATTCAGCCATAGAAAAAGAATTAAGCAATCGTTTGAGCAACGAAATTTCAGACCCTATCTCTTTGGTAGAAAATTTCAAATTCTTCATGATCATAAACCATTAGCATGGCTTCAAACATAAAAGAGCCCAAATGGAAATTGCAAAGGTGGAAGATCAAACTTAACGAATTTGATTACAACAAAAATATCACCAGGAAAGGAAAATTATGTAGCTGACGCCCTTTCTAGAACAAAAATAGAAGAAAACTACAAGGAGAAGAAATTAGTAGCTCTCGCTGTAACCATCATAGTGCTCAAGAAGACAATCAAAATTTAACCCATTTCAGAAAGACCTCTTAATTTATATAACCGACAAATCGAACTCATCAAAGATATCAATGACAATACAAACATTACGCACTATTTCCACAAAACAAAATAAAAATGACATATCTGAAATGACCGACACATTTGCTAAAGAATAATTAAACAGTATTTATGTTCCAAAAACAATGCTTTATATTTTCACAATCCCTCAGATTTTTAATATTCCAAACTACTTAGTAGAAATAATAAGTCTGAAAGTAAAACAAATACTTTGAGAACTTTATCCAAATTAATAGACATCCAAACTTACGCAAATTTAAAGAAATAATTCTTTCAAATCACAAAAAAATACTTCACCCAGGTATAACCAAAACTCTAAAATGGTTTAGAGAAAAATATTTCTTCCCGGATCATTAAAATTGATCCAAAACTTAATTAACGAATGTGAAATTTGTAACTTATGCAAACCAGAAAATAGAAACACTAAACTCGTGTTTGAAACAACACCTGAAATATTAAACCCAAGAGACAAATAGTAATGACTTTTATCTTATTGATAACAAACAATTCCTATCTTGTATAGATTTATATTCATAATACGGCAATCTGTAGAAGTTCAAACCCGAGATTGGCTCGAAACCAAAAGAGCAATCATGAAAAATCTTCAATATATGGGAAAACACCTTGCTATCAAAGCAGATAAAGATTCAGTATTCATATGGTAGCCCTCCAAAATTGGTTAAAATCCAAAAACGTTGACATCAGCACTTCAAGTAAGAATGGCATATCCGACATAGAAAGATTTCATAGAATTATCAACGAAAAATTAAGAATAATAAATACTGAATCAAATATAGAAGACAAACAAACTAAATTTGAAACTATTCTTTACATTTACAACCATAAAACAAAGCATTTACACCCTTATATGACACACAAGCGAATAAAGCAGACAAAATCAAAAACCTTAACAAGGACAGAATCAGTTTCGAAATAGACACAAATTACAAAAAAGCCCTTTAGTTAAAACAAAAACAACTACACCATTTAAGAAATCGGACGAAATAACCCAAATAAATGAAAAACATTTCATTGAAACAAATAGAGGCAGAAAAGTGACCCACTATAAATCTAAACTTAAAAAGAAAAAGAAAACTAATAAAAGTAAATACAATACTTAATACAGATCAACAACGAACGAAAATTATAACACAACTTTTACTTATTATTCTACTAATATGCAACACTTACCTGGTAAAAGGACAAAATATTATATTAACCCCATTAAAGCAAAAAACGGTTACCTAATATTTAAGACAGGAACTATGAACTTACCAATAAATTACAAACATCACTACCTTAAAGTAAACTTAATCCAAATAGACTTAACATATAAAAACCTTATAAAACAAACAGAAGAATTCCAAAACACTCTACATATACAATACCTATTGGAAAAACTCGATAGAGAAATGAATGGAATCAAAATAATAAATCGTCATAAACGAGGATTATTTAATATAATGGGATCAATTACAAATATCTTTTCGGTACTTTAGATCAAGAAGATAAAGAAGAATTAGAAGAAAAAATTAATACTATTCAAGAAAACACTATGCAAGCTCATGATATCAATCGTATAATAGAAACAGTAAACCACGACATAGAAATCATGAATACCCTCATTCTTGAAGAAGAAAGATAACATAAACTAGATTTCCTAATATTCAATATTGAACAGAATATATAGAAGACATAGAAATGGGAATGCAACTAACTAGATTAGGAATTTTTAATCCCAAACTTCTAATATATGACCACTTAAAAAATATTAATTCTGAGAAACTTTTGAATACAAAAACTTCCACTTGGATTAATGAAGGTTCAAATGAAATCATGATTATTTCTCATATTCCAAAAGAAATAACAAAAGCCCCAATTTCCGATATTATTGCTTACCCAGATGACAACCAAAATATTTTAACAGAAAATATATTCAATAAATATTATTTTGAAAACAATACCTTATATTGTATAGAAAATAAGAAGATAGAAAAAAATGATTGTATTATTGGAATTTTAAAGCAAAAACCAACAGCATGTAAATATACAAAAGCTCATAAAGAGTATCAAATAAATCACATAGCACCAAATATAATACTAACATGGAATTTACCTAAAAGAAAATTAAATCAAAATTGTGCAACAAATGATATGATTATAGAAGGCAATAACATAATAAAAATATTTAACTGTTCTTTACAATTAAAGGAAATATCCATTAGCAATTCAAATGCGGATTATATTAAAAATATTTATGTAACAAACAATATTACCAGATTAGAACCCATTTCTTATATACAGACAAAAGAAATAATATATAAACATGTAAAACGAAACAATGTATTACACACTATTACTCTAATTACATTTATATTGACTATTTTAAGTCTAATTTTGTATCTAATTTATAAGTTTAAAACACTACCAAAAAGATTAATTGTAAAATACAAAAACACCAACGATGATTCACAATTATACCATACATCCAAACTGTACCCTACACATGCCTGAGGACAGGCAAATCTCTAAAGGATGGGGAAATTATATATCCATAAACTCACCCACATCTTTTACACCACTGAAATGTGATATAAACAATATCGTTTAATATAAACAATGTCAAAATTCTAATCTTTGTCACATCCAATAAACAAAACATACTAACCACTTAAGCTCAAAGAACCAAAGAGCGCGACTCAACTATAAACAAATCGAACTAGCCACTTAAGCCCAAAGAGCGCGACTCAACTATAAACAAATCGAACTAGCCACTAAAGCCCAAAGAGCGCGACTTAACACTTAAAAACCTAAGAACGCAATTCGGGACCACAGTACTAACATATAGAAATATTCTGATATAAATAAGAATACAAATGTACTCAAACTCTCAGTTTAAGTTTTGATCCTGAAGCCGAAGAACGTTATCTCAGTGAATAAAAGATTTATACTCCGACCAATTTAAATAAAGAGTTTTTTTTTTATTACGGATCGGTCGTAAAATATATAATTATATATATATTCCACATTATCAGAAATCATGAGATGCAACAAAAAAAAACTTAATATATTTAAAACTTAGAACATTTGAAGAGTTACTCAACAAATATGTAGACGAGTATAACTACGCTATTCATACCACGACTAACAAAAGACCATTGGACGTATTCTTTGGCAGAAACGTAACGACATACGAACCTACCCACCACAAAAAGAAATACATTATAGTTATACCCGATAAGACTCAAAACTGACGCCTAGATGTAACAAAGTATTCGTAAAAGAAGACACCCTCACCACAGTTCTAACAACAGAATAGCAATTAAAAAAATCATTTAATATACATATGATTACTGACAACGATAACAGTACCCATTGTATTAAATTATCCATACCCGTGAATTAAAAGAAAAAAAAGCATTAGAACAAATAAAATTTCATACACAAAAATTCAAATACATAAATTCATTCTTATTTAGAGAACCAGAAATATATGAAATAGGAAAAATATTTAGACATGAAAATATGCCTTCTTTGACGGTAGAAGAAATATTACAGTACTCACACGTGGCTATATTTGGTAATGAATCAACTTTCTTCTACATAATTAAAATCCCAAAAATAACTTATGAAAATAAAAGTAAAACCAGTCTTAAAAAACAATTCAATCATGAATATCAAATTCGAAGACATATTATTAACCAAAAACAACATGTATGGAATAATTAAAAATTGTAAGCAATATATTAATATTAAATTTGGACAACATTTTAACCGTTAGCAATAGTTGATTCAAATCAAACTCTACACATTAATAACAGTGAAAAGTTAGACTTGTCATTTAAGTTGATCTATGCATATTGCTATTAAGTTTGTTTTATTCGTTTATATATAAAGAAAAACGAATAACAAATGTGGCGTGCTTCTATACGAATGCCGTTGTCTGAGTGCCATTCGTTTCTCTCCTGATACCCTTATCCTAACCTGACAGACGTTTCTGTCTGGCGCAGTCTGGGCCCGACAGTAAGTTAGCGAGAAATGAATAACAACCGCAATATATGTGAGAAAGAATGTGTGTGAGTACACACAGTCACTTGAGTTTTTGTTTTTGTCAACTCAAAATACTTAAGAGAAGCCACAACGACCGACGAGTATAATCTCAAAAACAATAATAGAAATAATAACAAAACGCGGATTAATTTGAAACAATCAATCTATCACCCACGGAAACAGATGATTTCACTAACAATCAATAATTGTGATTGTAACAATCAGTAAATTGCCAAACTATGAAGTTGATAAGGAACCCCAAAGAGTCCCATTTCAGAAACCCGTGAACCCTGATAAAGATTGTTGAAATGTTTTTAAATCACAAAGAAAATAATTTGTGACCAAGTATCAGATCTTAAATATTTTTATTGATCTTTGTAAACAATACAATACATGTGACTTAATTTCAAAAATCATCAAATAATTGCATGGGGGAAAGATTCCACTCATCTCTAACAGAAACTTACAGAGTTATATTTGGTAAAAATAATTGCCAGCTACCCTAAAATAATTTAAAACCACTGAGCTCTCTTTTAAGAAGGGAAGACGGACGAGTGACCAAAAACCAATCGGCTAAATAAGTAATAGTTCTCAATTCAGAAGCAGAAGAGGTATTCCGCAAAATAAAAAATGCCTTAATATCAAACGAAGTAATTCTCAATACCTCGATTTTGGAAAAAAAAATTCAATTTACTACATACGCATCTAACTTTGCCACTGCAGCTGTCCTGTCATAAAACAATCATCCCATCACTTTCCTTTCGACAAAGTCTTAGAAAGTAGATGAGAATTACGCTACAAAGGAAAAAGATATTGACCACCAAACACCAAACACATTCGTTAAGAAGCTGGAATGGAAATGCTAGGTATAAAATATGGAAAACCTATCCAGAAGTGTAACTATGAGTTAATTTATAAAGCAGCTAGTGCAGTATCTAAAATTTCCTCGCTTAACAACGTTAGCTCAGTAGCCTCCACTCAACACAGTAAAGAGATCTCAATTCATAACCTAATCGCAAGCATTGAAGTCACAATAAACGCCTTTCAAAATTAACTTTTTATAAACGGAAAACGAGTTTCCGACATATCATAGACATTCAATTACAACACATTAATTACCGAATATAGCCTTCCTTAATGCTATCCATGTATCCTAAAAATGTATATTAACAAATCGGGAGGCAATGGCATAAAAACTTTCGAAGATATAATGTGTAAAATTCAAAAAATTCACAACCACTTCAAATTTTTGCAAAATTAAATTAACACATATTGGACAAAACATAACTCCTTCTCAACACTAAAAGGTAATGTGCAAAAAAAAACTTACATTACAGAAATCCCTATAATTAAGATACGGGCACATTGCATAATTACTTGATCTGTTCCTTCCTGTGTGCATGTGGATAGTTGTGTTTCAAATTCAAAATAATAAATTAATTTAAGAATATATAATCAAAAAATGAAATCATAAAACTGTGTCATCATTCTAAATTCGAAAACATTATAAATAGGAGACAAACTATATTACAACATGTACGTGTTTTGAAGTTAACAAAACTTTTATTTTTTTGATCGTCCTTAACCTAAGTGTGCTTCACGTGTGTATGTTAACAAGTAACACTTAACATATAAGTTATATGGTAACGTTTAACATGTAAGAGCGTAAACACGTAACATGGAGAGAGACTACGTAAACGCTTAGCACATAAGTATAAGAGATAAGCGTTAGAATAAGTTCTCAGCATGTGAGCTATGCTGACGCGCCGAACTACGGTTCAGTAAGTCTGTGTAGCGGGGAATCCGCCGAGTCGGCATGCCGACTGGTGGCGTGATGCTAGCACTCGCGTCTTAGGGTAAGGTCGCGGTTCGCTGTAATAGTTTTAGTTTAGTTCTAATTAGAATAAAGAGACGTTGACACGTCATCAAGATTAGTTCTCCGGCCTTTGTCCTGTCCAATCATTATCCGTTTGAGTCACAGGATCTGTGGCCACCGCAACGAAGCCTAAGCCTTAGGATCAGGGAGGAGTTAACATCCTGGGATCGCTCCAACAAGGATACAACCTGGCAATTGCTGACCACCACAGAGATCTCCCCTTGCGGCAGTCACCCGCAAGATCACGAGACAATAATTTATTAATTGGCGCCCAACGTAACAGAACCACACCTTTAGAAGTCCCACATTTCATGTAAGCTCATTTAAAAAAAGCTTTCAAATCGTTCATAACCGTGCAATTGTGAAAATTACAATTATTGAGGCACATTTTATAAACGTTAACACGTTCAAAATTTAGTTTAAATCAGAGCTAATCGTTGTTTCAAATTATGCGGTGTATTTGGTGCTTGTTATAATTGAAATCACGAGCATATGAATCGTTTTGACATAGGAAGACAGATAAAGGTAGAGTGGCTTAGTGGTAGCGAAGAAGGTTGGGAAACAGAATACAATAGTGAAGTTCAGAACCACAACCTTAGCCAAGGGCAGACCCCTACTAATAGTCAAGCACACAACCGAGTAACCATGGACCCAAACCAGGTACAAGCTTTAATACAGAGTGCTGATAGTTTCAGTCTACACTGAACGCAATGACAACCAAGATAGATAGTTTGTGCATTGAAGCTCTACAAGTAGAGAGTTTCCAAAGAATTTCAGTCCAACCTGAGAAAAGATGTGACATCCCACTTGATATCATTAAGTCCGTTCCCGAATTTTCTGGAGGTTTCGAAGATTATGTAGCATGGAGGCAGTCAGCCTGCGATGCTTATGAGCTATTTAAGCCATACAACGGCAGCAGTACTCACTATCAAGCGGTCACAATCATCGGAAACAAGATCAGGGGAGCAGCAAGAGCAATTTTAGTATCACACAATACAGTGCTTAACTTTGATGCTATATTAGCTAGACTAGATTGCTCCTACGCTGACAAGACATCGCTACGACTTTTAAGGCAAGCACTCGAAATGGTCAGACAAGGCGACTTAAGCCTTATGGAATACTATGACGAGGTCGAAAAGAAACTAACCCGCGTTACAAACAAAATAGTTATGACTTATGAGACCGAGCATGCTACACTGCTTAACGAAGAGGTGAGGTCCGATGCGCTTCACGCGTTCATTTCTGGCATGAAGAAATCTCTTAGAGCAGTAGTTTTCCCGGCACAGCCGAAAGACTTGCCCGCCGCCTTAGCGCTTGCCAGAGAGGCTGAGGCAAGCATTGAAAGAAGCATGTTCTCGGCCTCGTACGCTAAAGCTATGGCCGAAAGAGAATATGCTAGAGAAGAAAGTAAAAGGCGCCCTCAAGGCGCAATGCAGGGAAAAAATTATAGGGATGAACATGGACAGGGAAAAATCCACATTACATAAAAACGCAGCAAACCAGCAAAGGTCAAGAAGAAAGCAAAAGGAAAGAATCGAATTAAAGCCATGAACCAATGGATGTTGATTCATCGTCCAAATTTAGACAGCACACCAACTATGGGAAGCCACAGGCTCCAATGGAACAGGCTCGAAAAAGAGCAAATACTTCTGATAGGACCACGGGTCAAAGACGCCAACGTTTAAACAACGTCGTTCAAAATGGGCCTCGAGAGGAAAGCCTCAATTATGCAAACATAGCGGAAGCCGCTGTAGCCGAAATGCCATATGAAAATATTTGGCAAAATCTCCCCATTTTTTCTGCTTGACACTCTCACCTCATTTGATGCCATTGTAGGCTTCGACTTGCTAACGCAAGCAGGAGTGGCGTTGAACTTGCAAGAGAGGACGCTCAACTATCAGAATAGATCTGAGCAATCGCAGTACCATAACTGTGAAAGTGTAAGCTTCACAGACGTAAATGATATCGTGGTACCGAGTCTTATTAAAAAAGAGTTTAAGGCTATGATTTTAAAGAGAATAAAGGCATTTTCGACCTCTAACGAGGCACTACCCTTTAATACATCTGTCATTGCCACCATTCGGACCATAGACAATGAACCGGTATCAAAATTATACCCCCACCTCGTAGGAGTCTCAAATTTCGTAAACAAAGAAATCAGGCAACTGCTAAAAGATGGCATAATTAGACCATCTAAATCCCCGTACAACAGCCCCTCATGGGTCGTCGAAAAAAAGGGCTCGATAGTAACGGCAACAGAAACAAGCGGTTAGTAATTGACTTCAGGAAACTCAATGAGCGCACTATAGCCGATCGATACCCAATGCCTAGCATTCCGATGATTCTAGCGAATCTAGGACAGGCAACATTTTTCACAACCCTAGATTTAAAATCGGGTTACCACCAAATATATTTGGAAGAACAGGATTGTGAAAAAACCTCGTTTTCAGTCAACTGGGGGAAATACGAGTTCTGCCGACTGCCGTTCGGACTGAAAAATGCTGGAAGCATTTTTCAAAGAGCCATAGATGATGTTCTAAGAGAACATATTGGAAAGATCTGCTACGTGTATGTCGACGACGTCATAATCTTTTCTGCAAACGAGGCCGATCACGTTCGACACATTGACACAGTGTTGAAATGCTTGTGTAATGCTAACATGCGCGTTGCACAAGAAAAAACTAAATTTTTTAAAGAAAGCGTTGAGTTCTTGGGCTTCGTAGTAACCATGACCGACCCTGAAAAAGTAAAAGCCATTCGGGAATATCCCGAGCCAAAAAATTTGTTCAGCTTGCGATCATTTCTAGGCCTAGCAAGCTATTACAGAGCATTTATCAAAGATTTTGCAGCAATAGCAAGGCCATTGACCAATATACTCAAAGGAGAAAATGGTTCCGTGAGTAAGCACAGGTCCAAAAAGATCCAAATTGAGTTTAACGAAACCCAGGCCAGGGCCTTCGAGAATCTGAAGAACATCTTAGCTTCAGAAGATGTCATCCTCTCGTACCCGGATTTTAAGCAGGCCTTCGATTTAACCACAGACGCATCTATGGACGGCATTGGTGCTGTTTTATCTCAAGGAGGTAGACTAATAACCATGATCTCCAGAACCCTATAAGATAACGAAGCTCATTACGCTACAAACGAAAGAGATATGGCTCGAAAGAAATAAATATTTTTACTAACCATCAGCCACTTACCTTCGCTGTCTCTGACAGAAACACGAATGTTAAAATCAAAAGATGGAAAGCATTTATTGACGAACACAACGCAAAAGTATTCTATAAACCAGGTAAAGAGAATTTAGTAGCCGACGCTTTATCTAGGCAGAATATAAATGCCATACAATCTCACTAAGCTACACGATAGAGACAACCGCCAATAAACTGCTTCAAAAACCAAATCGTTTTAGAAGAGGCACGCTTTCCTTTCAAAAGGAAAATGATAATTTTCGGCAAGAAAATCCGTCACAACATCAGCTTCACCGAAAAAGGTCAGTTATTCGAAACGCTAAAACCACTCATCATTCCAGATGCAGTTAACGCAATTCATTGCGACCTTCCCACCTTAGCCAGGTTTCAACACGAACTCGTGTTAAATTTTCCAGCCACTAAATTACGGCATTGCAAAAATTATGTGTCAGACATTACTGACAAAAATGAGCAACTGGAAATTATGACAACGGAATCGCGCACATTGCGCCGCACAGGAGAATGTTAAGAAAGTCCTTCGTGACTACTATTTTCCCAAAATGTATAACTTGGCAAAAGAAATCGTCACAAATTGCAAGGTTTGCACCAAAGCAAAATACGATAGGCATCCACAAAAACAAGAGCTTGGAGCCTCGCCAATTCCCTCATATGCTGGCGAAATGCTGCATATTGACATATTCTCAACAGATAAGAAGCCCTTCCTCACCTGCATAGACAAATTTTCTAAGCTCGCCATCGTGCAACCAATTCAGTCACGAACGATAATAGACCTAAAAATGCCCATTATGCAGATAATTAATTTTTTTCCCGCAACAAAAACAATATACTGAGATAACGAAGCAGCTTTTAACTCGGAAACAATAGTATCACTATTAAAATTAACTATAATATAGACATGGTCAATGCGCCGCCACTACACAGTGTTTCCAATGGCCAGGTAGAAAGATTCCACAGCACCTTAGCAGATATAGCAAGAAGCCTAAAAATTGATAAGAAGGCTAGCGATACAGTGGAGCTAATCATAAGGGCAACAGTGGAATACAACAGGTCAATCAACTCAGTAACGAATCAAAAACCAATTGAATTTAGGCAAAATATAAAGAAAAAAATAGAAAAAGCACAGCAAGCGGTACTCCAAAGATTTAACGCAGACAGACAGAACAGAGTTTTTGAAGAAGGCGAGGAAGTATACGTTAAGAACAATAAAAGTATAGGAAACAAGTTAACACCGCTTTGGAAAGAGGAAAAGATCCAAGCAGACATAGGAACGGCTGTTCTCATTAAGGGGAGGGTGGTCCATAAAGATAACCTCAAGTAAGGGCCAAAAGAAACAAATAGCCGATATATCGCATTTGTATGAAACATTATTGGCAAGGAATAAAATACTAATTAACCAGATATCAAATCTAATTCTCACAATTGCATTAGCCAAATCTGGAATAATAAATCCAACAATTTAAAAGCGTTAGAATAAGTTCTCAGCATGTGAGCTATGCTGACGCGCCGAACTACGATTAAGTGACCTGCGCTGACAGACTAGCACAACGGTTCATATACCGAAAGTGTGTGTAGCGGGGAGTCCGCCAAGTCGGCATGCCGACTGGTGGCGTGATGCTAGCACTCGCGTCTTAGGGTAAGGTCGCGGATCGCTGTAATAGTTTTAGTTTAGTTCTAATTAGAATAAAGAGACGTTGACACGCCACCAAGATTAGTTCTCCGGTCTTTGTCCTGTCCAATCATTATCAGGATCTGTGGCCACCGCAACGAAGCCTAAGCCTTAGGATCAGGGAGGAGTTAACATCCTGGGATCGCTCCAACAAGGATACAACCTGGCAATTGCTCGCAACGCGAAGCATAATATCAAATCATTGACGGCGAGAAATATACTGTGTGGAAGTTTCGCGTTAGAGCACTTGTTACTGAAAAATGTGTTTCGAAAGTCGTTGACAATCTTATCGCCTAAAGAGAATGGGTCAAAGCAGAGAGGGTCAAAGCTAAAGGTGTAGTCATAGAACATTTAAGCGACTCGTTTTTGAATTTCGGAACGAACCACAACACAGCAGATCAAACGGACAAGGTTTCTACTTAATACTTTGCCTGTATCATATGATGGAGTAATTACTACTATACAGACCCTTTGAGAAGAAAATATCACACTAGCTTTTGTAAATAACCGTTTATTAGACCATGAAATAAAAATAAATGATATTAATAAACAAGAAGAAAGGTAATGCACGCTGCGACAAAAATAATAATTTTAATGACAACTATAAACATGTGAAATGTCACCACTCTGGTAAAAAAAAAAACCCCCCCCACCAAAAAAAAAAACAACAAAAAACCAAACAAAAAAAAAACCCATTCTCCCCCTCACCACATCCTTTTTCTTATTTATTAAACATATCTGATGTGTTTAATATGTATAAAGATTTTGTTGCTAAAAGTTAAGCCCATTTCAATGTAAAAGTTGTCAACTTGTATATTGACAATGGACGGGAATACTTATTGATTGATATGCGTGAATTCTGTGGTGTGAAACGAATTAGTTACCATTTACTCCAAAGTTAAATGGAGTTGCCAACCGAATGAACAGAACAAAAACGGAAAAAGTTCGTGCTATGGTAAATGGTGCGAATTTGAATAATTCATTTTGGGTTGAAGTTGTGCTAACAGCAACATACCTAATAATAGTCCAAGTAAGGCACTTGGAGATCATGCAATGACCCCTTATGATATGTCGCATAATACAAAGCCAACTTTGAAATATTTAAAAATATTTGGTTGAACTGTGTATGTACATAGCAAGAATCGAAAACGGAAATTTGACAATAAATCCTTTAAGGATATTTTTGTCGGATATGAACCAAATGAAAAAAGTAAGGAAAGTGATCCCCTAAATGAGAGTAAGGAAGATGAAGAAATTAATTTCCAGAATGAAAATATGGAATGTGCTATACAGAATATTCCTAATGATAGTAAGGATAGTGATATAGACTAATGAATGAAAGTAAGGAAAACAATCCCCTGAATTAGAGTAGGGAGGATGGAGAAAATAATTTCCAGAATGAAAGTATAGATTATAGTATACCAAATTTCCTGAATGACAGTAAGGATAATAAAGATAGTTTCCTGAATGAGAGTAAGGAAAATGATGAAAGTGACATCACAAAGATTCGAAGAAGCCATAGACTGAAAAATAAACCACAAATAACCTACAATGAAGATGAAGAAAATCTAAATAATTATATAATGAAATACGAAGCAGAAAAGATAAGTCTTTATGTGAAGAAGCTATCAAAGAAGAATTGTTAGCACATGAATTTAACAAGACATGGACTATTGTTAAAAGACCTGAAGAAGAATAGAATGTTGTAGATAGCAGATGGGTGTTTAGTTTGAAACATGACAAAATGGGAAATCCTGAAAGATATAAAGCAAGATTAGTTGCACGGGGTTTTACACAAAAATCATATGGATGTCAAAACTGCTTTTCTTAATGGCACACTGAAGGAAGATATATTTCAGAAAATTCATCAAGGAATTGTTTGCATTAATGAAAATGTATGCTAATTAATTAAAGCTATTTACGGGTTTAAAAAGTTAGCTAGATTCAGGTTGGAAGTGTTTGAGTAGGCGTTAAAAAAATTCGAATTTAAGAATTCACCAGTTGATCCCTGCATATATATGCAAGATAATGGTGATATAAATAAAACCATATATGTGTTACTATATGTGGATGATTTAGTTATAGCGGCATCAGATATAGATATAGATATATTGAACAACTTTAGAGAATATTTAAATACAAAATTTAAGATGACTGACTTGAGCGAAATAAGATATTTCATTGGAATGAAAATTGAAATCGAGCAAGATAATATATCATTAAATCATTAACTTATTATCATTAACTCCTTCTCAACACTAAAATGTTATGCGCAAAAAAAAACCTTCATTACAGACATCCATATAATTAAGACACGGGTTTATTGCATAATTACTTAATCTCTTCCTTACGGTTTGGTGTGTGCAAATAGCTGGTTGTGTTTCAAATTCAAAATAATAATCAATTAAACAAAAAATATATAATAAATCAAATAATCTAATCATAAAACTGTGTCATCATTCTAAATTCGTAATCATTATAAATAGGAGACAAACTATATTACAACAACACAAGGGCAAAATACTACTTTGTAAATGAGACTGAACAGAACGAAAAGATTTTAAAAACGCATAATTGAGCCCACAGAAATACATTTGAAAACCAAAAACAATTGTCTTAATTGTATTTCTTTCCTAGAATGAGAAATATAATTGCAGATCTAGTTAAACAATGTCAGGTTTGCAAAGAGTTTTCCTGTTGACAGACATTCAACCAATCCGAAGCTCAAAGAAACTTTATATAAATATATACAAATTTTCAAAATTAACTCAAGGACCGATGGTAAAATTATGAGCAACAGAAGGTATTAAAAGACCACTCCACCACATCACATTCTATAATGATGTACCGAAAACCGTAGTTATAGAATTAAAAAAAATATATAATATAATAGAAATATATAGAATTTGACCCTACAAAAGTTTGAATTAGGACCAGATAGAAAGGTACCATTCCACATTATCAGAAATGATGAGATGCAACGAAAAAAAACTTAATATATTTAAAACTTAGAACATTTGAAGAGTTACTCAACAAATATGTAGACGACTATAACTACGCTATTCATACCACGACTAACAAAAGACCATTGGACGTATTCTTTGGCAGAAACGTAACGACATACGAACCTACCCACCACGAAAAGAAATACAATATGATTATACCCGATAAGACTCAAAAACTGACGTCTAGATATAAGAAAGTATTCGTAAAAGAAGACACCCTCACCAGAGCTCTAACAACAGAATAGCAATTAAAAAAACATTTGATATACATATGATTACTGACAACGATAACAGTACCCATTGTAGCAACTGGACAAGGCAAAGTAAAAACTCCGAAGATCCATACCCATGAATTAAAAGAAAAAAAAGCATTCGAACAAATAGAATTTCATGCACAAAAATTCAAATACATAAATTCATTCTTATTTAGAGAACCAGAAATATATGAAATAGGAAAAATATTTAGACATGAAAATATGCCTTCTTTGACGGTAGAAGAAATATTATAGTACTCACACGTGGCTATATTTGGTAATGAATCAACTTTCTTCTACATAATTAAAATCCGAAAAATAACTTATGAAAATAAAAGTAAAACCAGTCTTAAAAAACAATTCAATCATAAATGTCGAATTCGAAGAAATATTATTACGCAAAAGCTACATGTATGGAATAACTAAAAATAATATAATAATTATAATGATAATCACCTTCATTATATTTCTTTACCTTAGAAATCAAAAGCGAGTAATACTACAGCATGATAACTACCAAGGTAATAAGGTTTCAGAAATACCAATGCTTGAGACGAAAAATATCCAGTTTTAATATCCGCTGGAATACATGCTCAAAATAAAGGTATGTTTACTTGATGCAACAGGAAGTGTTGCACATCAGAATCACGATTGCAAGAAATTCGCTGACCTAGCGTCTCGTACTATTATAATATATAAATAAGACGTAATAAGACGTATCATTCTTAAACACATTTTCAGTTAGAAAGTGATGACAAATCTTTTGAAATCAGTTTTAAAGCCGAATAAAACTTGCGATATATTTACAGAACACAATATTTAAAATAGTACAACAAGTTTACTTAAAGTGGTTTTCTCATAGTTAGCTTTACAGAATTTTGGTGTAATCAGAATATAAGAGAAATTAGGGAGTATCATTTCAAAAACAATAATAGTGGTAATAACTAAACCCGGGTTAATTTAAAATGATCAATGTATTGCACATGAAACAGTCAAGCACCATATATGCAAAAACATATCCATGCATACATAGAAGAAGCATAAACGGTCGTACCATTTCCCGGTACACCTCAAAGCCACAAAACCAATCACAACATAATAAAAGGCTGATGCCATATTACAATATGAAATTAGCATTATGATAAAATGTCGTACCCATACACTCACACACGCATACTCACAACCATACACACTAAGTTTTCGCCGACAGGGGCATCCTGACCATAACACGACCTTGTGTAATTCTTACAAATATGTTTCAATGCTTTAACCATTTTGTAAATAGATTATCAAATATAATTTAATTTAACATATTCTTTATAAGTTTCTTGATTATAACTATTTTTACGTCATAGTTTCATAAAAAATTTTATCTTCAACTTTTAGTTTTATTCAGAAACTAACATAAAATTCATCTTTTCAATCAAATCTTGGGAAGACAAATAGACGGACGGATTGACGGACAAATGGACAGGCCTCAATGAAATAGGCTATTGATCGTCATCAAGAATGTAGATACTTTATGAAGGCGGCATTCTTCATGGTGCATACATATTTCAATTTTTAAATAGTATTTAAATATCAAAGAAACCAACAATTTTTTTTTTTTCCATTTTTATCTACAAGAAATATGTGTGCAATCTTGGTTCCAGGTAAATCACATTGGTTTATAATATTTAATTTTTGTCATTTTGGTTATTATTAAATTATTTTGTGGAAACTGTATGTAACTTTCCAGGTAAGTCACATTGCTTTATAATATTGGTGTGGCGTTAAACGGCAGGCTCAGGCTTGAATTCGGCTGACGACAGGCCTAGTAATTTAATTTTTGTTATTTTTGTTATTATTAAATTATTTTGTGGAAACTGTATGCAACAGGCAGAAGGAATACAATTATTCGAGTGCTTGATATATATAAAAAATAAGTTTATTTCATTTTGTTATATATGTATAATAAGTGTCAATTGTAGCTTTAGATCTACTTAAACAAATTGATACATGGACTACTTGATATGATTTGCATAAATTATGTCAGGCACTCAAGCAACTTAACTGAATTTCTATACATAATTGAAGAAATTAAAAGGTTGTCCGCTTTATTTTCCCAATCGCATATGCGAAAAATACTAGATGTAGATGTAGACCATATTATAAGTGTTTTATCCGTTTAAGAGGTTCATCACAGAATTGTCAGAAGCCTAAATTTTCTAGGAACAGCACTCAAGAACGTAGCCGGCACGCCCGATGCCATGGAGAATTGATCAATCAATTAAAGTTTATATGTAGAAAGCTCAACATACTCCCAGTGTCCCACGAACAAATAATACTTCAATTCTAAGATGATACGGTAGCTGAATGCGACAACAACGTCCTAGCAGTAACTGAGCGGGCGGTAGGGCAGTGAACGCTGAAATTTTAAGTGAGTTTGTACGAATTTGGCCTTTCCCTTCATATCTCAAATATTGAACTGTTGACTTAAGATACGAACACTTTTTAATATGAAATCCAGCTTTCGCGAGAAGATCATGAGTAATATGCTTCAGTTTTATATGTTATTCAACATTTTTCTTCCAATGAGTTATGCAGTCTTTCTACATTTGCATTGCTCGTATGGCTGTTTGGTTTTGTTAAATGCAATTCAATATTTTCTCTGCTTAATAGTTATTTAATTCTTATTAAGTTAAATTCATTATCAGCCACAATCTTATTTAGTTTGCCTATTATGTGAAATGTGCTATACAATGGTTATATGGTTCCTGTCATTTAGTAGGTAATCGGCCTCAAATTTCGAAATCTTATCTATAACAGTTACAAAATGAGTGTTTTTTATTACTTATTTAATTAATTGGCTCGTATTCTTATTAATTTGGTTCTTATCCGATAGAGATTCTGTTTTAACAAATTTGCTTTTAACTGGGTTTCTATAATATTTAATTTCTTTACAAAAATCACATTGGTTGATAACTATCTGTATAAATTCTAATAAGTTAAGGTAAAATATATTATTTTTTATTTTGTTTTACGTCTCGTGAATACCTGAATGCATACTCTCTCGTACATGGTATTTGTTTTACAGCTTCCGTTTCATTTTCTATATCTTGAGTGTGCATTTAGTGAATGCTATTTGATTGTCGTAAGAGTATAATTGAATGAATTTTTCTTGAACTATATTATATTTATGATACGGTAGATCTGAATAAATGAATATTTTTCCTTTTCTTAAGTATTTTGTAAATATTTGTTCCATTGTTGTGAAGTCGTATTTTGCTATACAAATTATTCTTCTTCCATGAATCGTTTTATACTCTTCTGTTTTGGAATTTGTTATTTTTATTTGTGTTTTTTATTTATTTACTATTTCTGTCTTTATTAGAAAATGATCATGTAAATTTTCTTTTGCTGAATGTACAGTTGTTTTCTTTTCCTTCTAAGTAATCTATTTCATATGATATTCTCCTAGCTTTAATAACTATCAGAAATGCCTTGATGAAATATCTTTCTCTTTGTGCATTGAATGTAAGAATTTGATTGTTTGGTGATCGGTTAATATTTTGAATTTTCTTCCGCGCTACTTGCGCTACTTTAGCGTAATCTTTAATACATTTTCTGTAAAGACCTATTATGCATAAGAAACTTTTTATCTGTGTTTTCTGTTTTTGGTAAAAGTAAATAATGCGTTCCTTTGTTAAAATGTGACCTAACAATTCTGTCTCCTTCTGCATTAAACAGTATTATAAGCTCTGCCTGGTCGTAGCCTTCTCCCTGATTTTGATAGTTCTGGTTGTTTGAGTTGCCATTATTGTTATTGTTTTCATTTGTTTATTGGTAACTGTTTATAACTTGGTTTGTTTCTACATTTTCGATTTTCAGGGGTTCTGTATAACTGTTAATTCGTCTGTTTTATATTTAATATTTTGTAGTTCTACCACAAGTTAGCTAATAATTTTTATTTATGTAACAATCGTTCCTTCTGAGCCGCATTGGTGTTGGCGTGTAGCATAACGTAAGCTTGATGTACCTCTTCTAGTTGCCGCTGCTTTTTGATCACTGCCCCAATAATTCCGCCAGTGACATTTGTGGGTTAGCTTGTGCCATCCTGCTTTTGTCGTAATCAGCTGTCCTCTTTTGTTTTTTGGTTGCCAGCGTTGAGATGCACTTTTCGTGTTATTTTATTGATTTACTTAAAAATTTGTCAACTTAGTTTTAGTTTGAGTTTTTCGTTAGATTTATAAATTAGTCACCTTATTTTTAGTTTTACTTTTTATAATGATCGATTTATAAATTTTGAACTAATTTTTAGTTCGCATTTATCACTGAATCCGTTTTCAAAAAAAGGATCCCACCGGCTGTGCCAATTTTGACTCTAATTATCATTACTCGTCTTCTTTATTTTAGTATCAGAAGAGAACTAAACTTTATATGTTTATCTCTTATTACTAGTCATATTGTTAATTTATTTTGATGTCAGTTCAGCATTGCTGTTTTCTACATAATTTGATCTTACAATGTTGCTAGACTATTCTGGTGTCAGTTTAGCATTACCTTTTTCTTCATAATTTATTTCACAATGTTGCTCAATCTTTCATAATTTGAAACATGTGTAAGTTAGGCATGGACTTTCTTTGTTCATCTCTTAATGATGACAAATCGCTTAAAAATATGCCTAAAATTCAGGTATATGAAAGTATTAGATGCGATGTTAGGCCATTGATGCATATCAAATTTTCAAAAGTTATAATGAAAGTGAAACGCATTACCCAGCTGTAGCTATATTGAAAAACAAGTGCGCAGCATGTACAATGCCCACTATAGTATGTTGAATTTCGATGCAATTTTTGATCAACTTGATTGCACATACGCAGACAAAACCTCTCTGCGTGTCCTAAGACAACGATTAGAATTAGTCAGGCAAGGTGACCGAGACTTAATGCAATATTATGACGAAGTCGCGAAAAAAGCTCACTCTCGGCACAAATAAAATTGCCATGACGCATGATGAACAAGCAGCGACTATTCTTAATGCAGAAGTTAGGAACGAAGCCCAGCACGCTTTCAATGCAGGCCCATGGAAGTCCCTCAAAGCACTGGTTATATTAGCACATTGTAAAGATACAATAGATACAAAGATACAAGATACGCCTTAGCGTTGGCTCGCGTGGCTGAAAGCAGCATAGAAAGGAGCATGCTTGCGGCAACGTATGCTAAAGCAGTTGAGGAAAGGAATCACTCAAGTGAAGCTAATAGGGAAACAGGGAACAGGGAAACCGATCTATGCCGAGACAAGGAACAACAACAACAAGGCGAAAACGGACCAAGTCGAAACAATAAAACTCCAAACCAAGGTCAGAGCCAAGTGCAGCCTATGAATGTTGATCAATCAAGCTCTAGGTTCAGAAAACCAAACGATTGGGGTAATCCACAGAGTAACGTCGCATACGGCGAAGCTCAAACAATATGCGAGTGAAGCAGAATCTGCAGTTGCTGAGGCTGGTGATGACAGTGATTCTTACTTGCGTACGTACTTGCGACGCCAACATGAAAGTCTCGAAGGATAAAACTAAATTCTTTAAAGTGAGCGTTGAAAAATTAGATTTTATTGTCTCAAGCAATAGAGCGAAAACTGACTCAGAAAATGTCAAAGGTGTTAGTAAAAGAGTTTGCGTCAATTGCGAGACCTTTAACTAACATGCTTAAGACGAGATCGGCATGGTAAGCAAACACATGTTAAAAAAATGTTCCAACTGACTGTGATGATGCACAACGCGATGCTTTTGACCGCCTAAGAAACATATTAGCGTCAGAAGACGTCATACTCATGTACCCGGATTTTCAAAACCCCTCTGATCTAACAACCGACGACATATACTCCACATCTTTACAGATCACAACCGCTCACATTTGCAGTGTCAGAAAAGAACACTAACGCAAAAATAAAAAATTGGAAAGCATTCATTGAAGAGCATAACGCACAAGTTCTTTACAAGCCATTAAAACCCGCTACGTAATACAATTCCCTGACAAGATGCTCCCTGAATCTGCGTTCACAGAGCAGCGCAGGACAAATCCTTCGTTAATATTATGTTCCAAAAATTACCAGAATAGCGAACGAAGTAATATCTAATTGGAAAGTGTGCACCACTGGCAAATATGATCCTCATCCAGAAGAGCAAGAACTTGGGGAAACGCCCATACCAGCGTATGCTGGCGGAACGCTACATATCGACATATTCTCTACTGATCAGAAACTGTTCATGACATGTGTCGATAAATTTTCTAAGTTAGTGATTGTGCAAACTCTACTATCCCGAGCAATAACAGATATTTCCATCCCCATATCGCAATTGATCAATATTTTTGCAAAAAAAAAAAAACAATTTATTTTGAGAACGTGGCACCGTTTAGTTCTACTAGAGAACCAATTCAACATAGATATAGTACATTACATAGCTGCTCAAACGGACAGGTAGAACATTTCCATAGCACATTGTTAGAAATAGCAACATGCATTAAAATCGATAAAAAACTAAATGATGCAACGTAAAAAATAGTAAGAGCAGCGATAGAATACAATAGAACAATCCATTCAGTCACAGAACAGAAACCACTAGAAGTAATACACACACAAAACTACAAGAAAATATCAAGGACACAATAATCAGATCCCAGTAAGATCAACTCACCATATGTAACGCAGATAGGCAAAATAGACTATTCGATGTAGGTGAAAAAGTATTCATGAAAAACAACGGAAGATTAGGAAACAAACTAACCCCACTGTGTCCCGAGGGACGCATACAAGAAGACCTGGGAGCGTCTGTATTTATAAAGGGAGGGTGGTCCATAACGACAACCTAAGGTAAATTTAATAATAAATAGGCTTTGCACAATTACTATTGTTCTGCTTTACATTCCCTACATGTTGATGACGATAATACTGTCAATTCTAACCTCAACGGGGGCGCGCATCACCGACTTCTCAAACACAAGTACATCCCCGTGTTATTGTCGGAACAACGCAACTTCATAAGACACTCAACTAATTTTAACACAAACATCATAGACAATACTGTAAAATTGTCCGAACTATTCCCTCTTTCGTACATTCGAAAGCTTTTGGAAGTAGATATATAGCATGTCCAAATTTATTGTCCGCTTTAATGATACACCACAGGATAGCAAGAAGTTTAGATTTCTTTGGCGCAGCATTGAAAGTTGTGATAGGAACGCTTGAGACGGCAGATTTGGAAATAATTCGAACAACAGAAGCACAAAATCAAATCAACTTGCTTACAGATACAGTTAATAAAATAATCAAATCCATAAAGGCAGAAGTGTTTGAAGGCCCGAACTTGTATGAAACAATTCTAGCAAAAAATAGAATGCTAAATACAGAAATACAGAACCCTTTGCTTACGATCACACTTGCCAAATCATAAAGATCATAAAGACTTAAAAACCATTTTTGCCTCACAGCTTACAGAGGTCTCTATAGTTAGTCTAATGTTAGTATTCAATATTAAAATATTTCAGTCCGATAGCACCATTCATATACTTATAGAATATCCTAATACATATAAGACTTATTTGTAAAAAGGTCATCATTTTTTCGGTGGCACACTACAACACCGTGCTGCAGATTCATGACCGAATGCAAAGACGGAGTAAAAGCAGTCTCCGATTGCACCACAACCAACCATGCAACATTCTGCAAACTTGCCACTAACGTCACATGGGCTCGCGGATTACACTCAGGCGAGTCAGCCACATGCCGCACGCAACCCAGTCATGTGGAACCCATCACAAGGGTTGATGAGTAGATAATCATCATCAACAAGACTGCGGGCATCAGCGTAGATGGAGGCCCCACAATGTACATCAAGGGAACTCATCTTATGACATTTGAACACAACGCCACAATAAACCAACCACAACAAAGAGGTCGTCAAGATTCCTGGCTTCCCCTTTACTGAACATCACGGGACACGATCATGTACTGAGCCTACCTCTGCTTCGAGGAATGAAAAGACCCAACTTGCACGCCACTCGGGACCTAGGTGAGACGTAACATCCAACGGATGCCCCAAGGTTTGGTTCATCATTGGAGTAGTTCTCAGTTTCCTGTCCTGTAGCCTCATCGTAGCTGGCCAATGTTGGTACTGTTGATACTGGAAGAATTCTTCAATCAATTTGCAGAAATTCAAAAGTTACGCATCCCCGAGGGCGGCAATGAATTTAAAGAGGGACTAGTTAACAAACAAGTTGACGAACAACCCTCGCGCTAAAGTTTGGAGCAACCCGTCAAAACATCGAGGTATCGGATTTCACATGCAATGTCCAAACGCAGCGTCTGCATAATAGGCTTGAGGACACTGGCAACTTTCGTCGCCATGTGGCAATGGCATGGGCATTGTAAGGTTAACATAAATATGCTGACATACATATGTCGGCGATCATGAATCCGTGGACAGATCACTTATGTATTTAGATTTAAATTCATATTTCCATTTTATATACTTAGTTTTAGTCATTTATTCATTCCTTTGTCACAATCAGTTCTGTTCCTATAACGTAAGCTAACGCACGTTCAAATAAACACTGATCCGGCAACTTGTAGTACAACTCCAGAATTATCAATTATTATATTGCTGAGCCACAAGGCCAGTAATCTGAATATTTAATCGTATTCCAGGCTAATAAACTAAGTAGCTAAATGTCCTGGATCCGGCCAAGGGTACCATCTAACAAGGACCCCCGGACAGGACGGATTACAATAACATATGCAAGGGAACATTTTTGGAGCAATTGGTTGAAAATGTACAATATTTTCTTTTTTAGAATAAGTCCCATGTTCATATATAGTTTATGTTGTTTATTTGTTGTTATAAACATTCTTATTGGTATATTCTTAAATTTAAATATTACAAATATTATGAGTATAGGTCTAACTAGAGCACTTATTGCTATTATTTTAAAAACTATGTTCTCTTGTTCACTAAGCCAAATTGCTTCTTTAATTTATTGATGCGGAATAGGTTGAAATTTCCAAGTGATTATAACATTTGGTTTAATGTTTTTTATTTTATTAAATGTACAGTTTGCATTTTACATTTTGTTATATTATTTACACATTGATTTATTTATTTATTTATTATTTTCATGGAACCATTCTCCATCTATATTTGGATAACTAACAATTTTATATTTTATAACTTGAATTAGTTTTGGAATATGTGAAAATATTAAAATTTCATTTGAAACGACTTTTCAGCAGGCTGAAGTTTTGATGTTTATAATATTCTTTTTCATCAATCTGGTTATTTGTACCCCAGTTCGATATCTTCAATTTATTGAAGATTGTATTACATATATTCTATAAAATTTTGACTGTTAAAAATTGAGTTATTTATTCTTTTATTTTTTTTTATTGATGTTTTCATTGTTTATTTCAGTTCTTCTATCATTAATATAGCTGCGTTAAAATTGTTAATTTGTTAAGTATTTTTTGATTTTGTTTGTATTTTGTTTTCAAATTCTTCTTAATCATCATCATTTAAAATTCCGAATAGATATTTAGACCTATTTACTACAATGTTCAGAAGTCCTTTCTTATTTCCTTTGTTTTAGTTTTAATCCTATCATTTCTGTTTCATATTTTTTTAATAGATAGTTTACTTGTGGTATTATAATAAACTGTTTACTTTGGTTTGTAAGTTGGTCATAAACTGATAAAAAGTTGGTTAAATTTACTGAAATGTACTAGTAATTTCTATTGTTCATGGTTCATATAGTCTTTGCTTACATACTAATGGTTGCAACAATCGCGAGGAATCTGGGGAATGTATTTATTTTCATTAGTTTGCTTTTTTTTGATAATTTACTTTAATGTAAAATATATTTCTTCTCTATTTTCTTTTTCATAATTTTTTTGGTCAACTTTTTTAATATTACCCGTTTTTGAACGGGTTTGGTTTTTTTTTACTATAGCTCCAGGCATTTTTCTATCGGATCCATAAATTTCAAATTTTTTTCGATTTTTAATTATTTTATTAATATTTGCGTTCTGAGTCTTTATCTGCTTTTAAAAATTCTGTTTTTCCGGTGTCACTAAATGTTTTAATTAAAACTCTTTTAGTCTAATGCCAATCTTTACATTTTATTTCTTCTAAAGTTTCGAATTTTGAATATACATCAATTTTAATTGAATAAAAAGCAATAAAATACTTTTCTCTTATTATAAATAATTCTGGGGTTATTTCAAATGGTAAATTTGTTTTTCAATGTTCTGCTGTAGTTACATTCATAATTTGACGTTCGTTAATAAAATTTTGAATTATTTCCGAATATTTCGAAAAGTTATATTTTTGTGAAAGGCATCTTTTATTTTGTAAATTCCTGAATATAGGGTGTCGTTATGTAAATTTATTTCTTTAACTTCTGCATAAGTTTTAGTATATGTAAGTACTGTTTATGTTATTAGTCGAATGTTTTCTCTTTGGAAAATTTGATATCATTTTTATCTGCTATATATAATGCGTTATTTATAATATTTTATAATTATTTTTTTTATTAATTTAGCTGTCATGTTTTTATATTCTATGTTGATTCTTGTTTTGCGAAAATAATGTGTTGTCTCTATTATTATTACTAATATAGTAGTAAATTATTATAATTTATTAGTAAACATAATTGTTTGTCGAAGTAAAATAACGGTTTTTCTGTTATTTGAATATTTCCTTAATTATATTCTGCTCTATGAATTGTAAATAAAGTAGTGCCATTATTTATTGCCATTATTTCATCGTTTGTATCTATTTATATTCTTGATAATGGATCTGCTACATGGTTTTCTTTACCTTCAATATTTTTTATATTAAAATCGCATTCGCTCAATTTAAAACTAATGGTTTGTGGTCACTAAGTACTTCAAATTTTTTTCCATACAAATATGGTCTAAAATATTTTACTGTCCATACAATGGCTAATAATTCTTTTTCATAGTACTGTAATTTTCATCGTGATTGTTAAGTGTTCTACTAGCGAAACAAACTGGATTTCCCTCTTGATAACACATTACTTGCATCCGTAGTAAAATTCTTTAAATTATTTTTATTGTATTTCTGTCTCGTAACCTATTTTTACATTGCAGTGAGAAAGTAACTGTCGTCCGAATAATATGTCATAGTTTTCGCAATATGTATTTTTATAAAATTCTGGTCAGTAGGGAAAAGTTTGATTGGTATTAGCTTAACAGTAGTGTCCATTGTTTTTACTGTTGTTCGGGTAAGTTAAAAATATTTGTGTGATCATTATTACAATAGTTTTGTTCGATAAGTTAGATCAATTTTTTGTTAGTATATTTTTCTTCTTGAGCTGCTTGTTTTAATTTACACACAGTATATGTCTAGCTAATAATATCATAATATAATATCATATCTAGCTAATATCATATATACTTTTACTGTTTTTAATGCAGTTTCTTTATAAACTAAACTATTGTTAGGAATATTTTCTAAGTCAAGTTTATCGTTAATTACAAAAAGTTTTTCTTCCAGCTCGTTACAAAACTTACGTATACTTCCAGTGTATTTTATATTGTAGACCCTTCTGATGAGTTCTTTAGTTGGTGTTCTTGTATAAGTCAATGAGGATCTGTTTTAGGGTCATCCAATCGTTTGAGCGATATTTTTGTGCTATGCTTTGGGCTCTTCCCACCGTGAGAGAATTCACTGCTCCATATACTATACTACATAATAACAATAATTGGCATGTGTATTCGTTTTTGGAGACGAATTCCTTCAGTTTGTTAGTTTCTCCCGTGAAGGGTTCAATTCGTTTCAACAGGATTATAAGTTGAGATAAAGATGATATTCTTGATATTCTTGTCATTGAGAGTTATTTCGTTAGCAATTGTAATTAATCGAGATTAATTACTTTAGCAATATGGTTATAATGAAAAAGTTTTTTATAGTTATTCCGATAAATTATTTATTAATATAATTAATTATAATAATTATTTTTTTCTTAATCAATTATGAAATTCTTTTATAAATTTCAGGTTTAGATTGTCCACGCAGGATCTTATGTGGATGCACTTTTATGTTTTTTAATTGTAGTCATTTAATTTTGAATTTGCGAAGGATAATTATTTAAAACACAAGTTTATTCGAATTGCAACTTGAACAAAATGATGCATGGGCTACTTGACTTAAAACAAAGGGTAAAGATTTGCTTAAATTCTTTCTCGCTACTTTTCCTCAGTCGGAAGTTTTTTGTTTGATTTTGTTTGATTTTTGTTTTTTGTCTAAATGTTTGTATTCTGAATGATTATATTTTAATGTGACACAGTGGAACAAGCTATAGGTACCTCTTTATGAATTACAATGGTTAAACTTATTATTACTCGCGTGCTATAGAAGAGAACTCACGAAAGCCACCGATTTTTCAAAACAAACTTGATATGCTCGAATTTTGTTCTTAAAGTATGATACTAATTATCATTACTTAACTTCTTCATTAGAGTATCAGAAGTGAACTAATCTTTATTCGTTTTTCTCTTATTCCTAGTCTTATTGCTAGTTAATATTACCGTGTTGCTAGACTACTCGTTTACTGGCATCAGGCAATGAAGAAAAAGACAATGCTAAACTGAGATAGGATAGTCTAGCAACATTGTGAGCTCAAATTATGTACAATATATTTTCATTAAAACTAATGAAAAGTAATATTAACCTAAGTATAAAATGAAAAAACAACAAAAACTCAAAATACTCAGAATTTCAACTGTCAATTAATTCTTTGCAAAAATGCAAACTTAAGTACAAAAAAGATCGCAAAAGAAGTAACGGCGAAAAATTCCGGGAAATTTTAGACTTTGTAAGTTTGCTTTGATCGTAGTCATCTCTACCAGTCGAATTTAGGAGTTTTGCACTTGATTGTGCGTCTTAAAATCGATTTATTTAAAATGCCTGGGGAACGAGTAAGCGACAAGATAATACAGCTGGTTTATTTTAACCATGCTAAGGGAAAATCTGCAAAAGAGTTGGCAGAAATGCTTTTAATCAAAATTCGCACGCTATACAACATTCTAAAACGGGCAAATGTTGAAAATAGGCTCGAACATAAAAGTTCTGGAGGCAGACCACCTAAGCTTAGTAGACGAGATGAGTCTAAAATTTTAAAAAGCATTGACAATTACCCCCAATCAAGCCTGAGGCAGTTGGCATTGGCAATACAAACCGATTGTGGGAAGGAGGTGTCACATGAGACTGTTCGAAAAGTCTTTAAGAAGAATCAGTACTCGTCGAGAAATGCCCGTCAGAAACCCTTGTTGTCTGCAATCAATATTTCTAAGAGGCTATCTTTTTCGATTGAGCACGTTGCAAAGCCGTCCGACTACTGGGATAACGTAATTTTTTGTGATGAGACCAAGATAATGCTCTACCATCACGAAAGTCCATCAAAAGTTTGGAGAAAGCCAAAAACTGCACTCAAAAAAAAAAATAATATAATTCCCACAGTCAAATTTGGTAAATTGTCCGTAATGGTGTGGGGATGTATTTCATCCAAAGGCGTTGGAGAGATCAGAGTTTTTGACGAGATTATGACAAAAGAGGTTTATTTGGATATATTGCGTAATGAATTGACAAAAAGTGCGCAAAACTTTGGCTTTCTCGATCCCCAAAATCCACAAAAACTGAAATATAAATTATACCAGGATAATGATCCCAAGCATAAGTCCCATTTGTGCAGATCCTGGGCGCTATATAACTGCAACAAAGTTATAGATACGCCTGCCCAAAGTTCAGATCTTAATCCCATAGAAAGTTTCTGGGTATTTTTAAAGAAGAAAGTGTCTAAACGTACACCGAATAATAAAACCGTCTTTATAGGAATTATAAAAGAAGAGTGGCAGAAATTGCCAATGCAATGTGACCTTCAGCAGCTAATTGGATCGATGCCGAGACGCTTACGCTTTAAATGATTTAAATGATCTAATCCCAAGCTATCATATTTTTCTATAGTGCTCTCTAGTGAACAGACTTCTTCATATTGATATGGTTTTTTTTTTTTTTATTTAAAGTTAAACTGTTTTTTTTTTTTTCAATATTACTGCGCTTAAAAATTGTAGCAGGTCTATGCCTGTCATAAAGTCATACTTCCTTCCCTGGGGCTAACTTTCAGCGGACCCTAGCATTGTCTGTTAAGATGAATTCTCTAGGTGCAGTTGTATGAACTGCATACACTCTCACTGTATTATTAACCTCTACCTGGTCGTAGTTATCTCTTTGATTTTTCATTTGTTTGTTGGTAACTGTTTGTAACTTGGTATGTTTCTAAATTTCATACTTCCTAGACTGTTGTGAAATCGTTTTCTGATGATGCGGGTTGAGTCGGCTCTAACCTGAATTCTGTTGAGTATTATTTTGTCTGTGCTGACCTGAGTTGTTTCTGTAATTTTGTTTGTGGTTGTTTTGTCGGTAATTTTGTTGACCATTTTGTGGTTGATAATATGACTGCTTGTTATTATTATAATTTTAATGATATTATTGTTGCTTCATGTTGTTAAAATGTTGTTGCTGGATATTTTAGTTTTTGTATTCATGAAGTTATTTTTGCTGTACTCTGCCTCAGCCGTTTAGTTTGGGGCTTAGTTTTCTTATACTGGAATCTAATACAATTATTTTCGTATCTTCGTAACATCATTATTTTTAGAATCGCATTTAAATTTGTTTTTTATATATTTTAATAAATAAAGTGCCTTAAGACATTTCTTTAACTGTATTTACTAATAAACCTTCAACATTACTTATCGTATTGATGGTAAACTGTTAATTCGTCTGTTTTATATTTAATATTTTGTACTTCTACCACAAGTTCGCTTACTGAGTCTACTCTGAACTTATAAATTTTACGGTAAATTCGATGGGGTTCTGTGTTCGGTCGATAGCTCAGCTTTAGGGTTAACTTGATTAGCTCCCAGTTGTCTGATTCCGGCACATTGATGACCACATCCCTCACCTGTCCTTGGATGGTCTTGTAGAAGATTGTCCTAGTGGCATCTCGTTTTTACTGAAGAACGAGTTATTCGAAATATCACCTGTTCCCGCAAACGTTGCAAAATAATTTATATTTATGTAACAATCGTTCCTTCTGAGCCGCATTGGCGTTGCTTTATAGCATAACGTAAGTATCTTTTTTTTTTAATTTTTTTATTTAATTTTTTTTTATTTTTTTTAAAAAAGGATTCTACGGACTGCCCCAATTTTGTTCTATTAAGTATGACGCTCAGAAGTGAACTGAACTTTATTCATATTTCTCTTATTCCTAGTCTTATTGCTAGTGAAATCTACCACTACTACTCGTATACTGGCGTCAGTTTATCATTGCTGTTTTCTACATAATTTGAGCTCACAATGTTGCTAGACTATCATGGAGGCAGTTTTACATTGCTGTTTTCTTCAGAATTTGAATTTCACAATGTTGCTCCATCTTTTATAATGTGCAGCACGTGTAAATTAGGTAAGAACATTCTTTGTTCATCACTTAGTGATGACAAATCGCTTTAAAATATGCTTATATTAACTATAATCGTTTCGAAGCCTGATGAGAAACTTTTTTTTATTATTATTTTTTAAATTTTAATTTTTGTGTGTAATAATTTGGTGGCTCCAGCTTCGACATACAACCATAATCTTGTTCACTCAGCTATACCTATATATAATGCTCCTGGTTGTGGAAAACGCAGATATGGATTAGCACAGGAAGACGAGTGATCAAGATTAAGACTGACACATTAGTGCTGTGAATAATTATGATGATTCATCATAATGATCATTCTGACCAATTATGTTATTTGTTCGGCGTTACATAAACTAGCTTGATTCTTAAATTCAAATTATTATTATTTTTTTTTTTTGGATAATATAATTGGTTTACATGATATCAATTTGATAATATCATCAATTTATTTGACCCACATGAAACAGAGGATTTCACTAACAATCAATAATTGTGAGTTGTCAACAATGAAGTTGATAGGCAAATTTAAATCTTTTTATTGATCCTCATAAACAATACAATACATGTGACTTATGAAAATGGTGGAAAGATTTCACTCACCTTTAAAAAACAAACAATTTAATTGTACACATAAAGCGATATTATGGGAAGCATTGATACAGTAACGATATTCACTCAGAAACAGAATACAGCGCATTCGAATTATTTTCAGATGTAACATTTCTTGTAATAAAACAGCACGTTTCATTAGTGAACCCGAGTACTTACAAGAACTTTATTTATACAAAACGAAATATAAGCAGTAATAGTTCAGGAAATTACTGACAAAACACAACAAAACACAGTTAATTTAAACAAAAATAAAAATTGACCCACACCTTGAAAAGGATAAAATTATTTTCCGGAAATAAAATAAAAGAAAAAATAAAACCTCGGTTTACAATATACAATGTATTAGAATACAAGATAACCACAAATAAAAAAAACTGTATTTATATAAATAAATATATAAATAATCCGTTTCAATATGAAGAAGTCTGTTCACTGGAGAGCACTATAGAAAAATATATAGCTTGGCATTAAATAATTTAAACACATGAAAAGTAATTGAAGTTAATAAAATTATAAAACGATATAGTAAATGTTGAAAATAATTTCAATGTATTGCATATAATCGATATATCGAAAAGATCTCTTTTGTCAACACTAAATGTTCTTAGAGTCTGGTCACATGATTTTATTTTTCATTCGAATAAAAAGCCTGAAGCTGAACGGTCGCTTCGTTAGAACAGAGTTTTATTTTGTAAGCCTGGAACTAGGCCACAGCGGTAACACATCAATAGTAAACTATTTTTCAAATAAGGAGATAAACTAACTAGTAAAACCGACCAAAATAGACCATGAAATACGGACAACTACAGATGAGCAACTTAATTCAAAGCTATATAGATACCCACCACAGAAGGAAGAGAAAAAAATCAGAAATCAGATAAAAGATAGGGAAGAACAGAGAATTATTAGAAAGAACAATTCAAGATATTCGAACCCACTTTTAGTAATACCAAAAAAATTAGACCACTTAAAAAATAAACATTTACATTCGAAATTGTCTCACTTTATCTCAGCTTACTAACACTTCTTACTCGTTTGAGTAAGAGATCGCCAGTGGATTTATTTAATTTATTTTGGTTTTTTGAGTACAATAATCATAATAAGTATATGTATTTTTAAAAATTGTCGGTGTCTGGCCGTAATCTGCTGGGAAGTGCGACGATCGGTAGTGCTTCTTCTAGGTATGTATGACTGTAAATTCTTAGAAGGTCAAAGCAGAAAAAAAATGACTTTGATTTATGTCTTTTTTATTTATATGTTGGTGTAATTTTGTCTACAAATACATTGTATAATGTAAGCCGAGGTTATATTCTTTTATTTTATTTTATTTTCGGAAAATAATTTTCTCCTTCTTAAGTTGTGGTGGGTCAATTTTTGTTTTTTTTTTTGTTTAATTAACGTTTTTGTGTTTTGTCAGTCATTTCCTGAACTACGTCTGCTTATGTCTTCCTTTGGTATGTGCAGTTTTATTACAAGAAATATTCTACATGAAAATAATTCGAATGGGCTGTACTCTGTTTCTGAGACTTATACTGGTGTCCTATTTATACCATGAATAATCACAGTATAATATTTTTGTGAAAATGTTTGTAACAGGCAGAAGGAGTGGTGGCCGAGCTTATAAAGTATATATATTTTTGAGCACGATCAGCAGCCTAGTTTGTCTGTCCGTTCGTCCGTCTGTAAGTCTGTCCAATTTCCTTATGTCTGTTACATACAATTTCCACAAAAAGACAGAGGTAGAAGAAGAAGAAGAGTATCTGAGAGGACACCGAGTGAAAAGATCTTTGAAACCCTTTCAATAAAATTTTTTAAAAAATGGGCAATAAAATATTTAAACCAATAAGAGTATCGCTACTCCAACCGGTGACCATTATCGAAAAATATAAAAATAAAGCAGCAATAATGTCTACATATCATGATGATCCTATACAAGGTGGTCGAACTAACATTTTAGGAAAGTTGGCCAAATAAAAAGACACTACTATTGAAAAAACATGACTCGTCATGTAAAGGAATACGTTCATAGATGACCGAAATCACGGAAGTCGAAAACGACTTCTTACATATCAATTGAGAAAACAAATTGGGATGTACGGTTAACATATTTCGTTTTCAGCTACAATATCTGTGGTACATAATTATTGTCCATACAAAATATTATACGGTAAACAACATAATATGCCAAAACATTTTAATAGCATCTATAGTATATAATATGGATTATTACACTACGGAGGTTTAGTTTAGAATAGCACAAGCATATAAAAGAGCTAGAATAAAAAAAAAAAAATCTAAGAATAAACATTATTACGATAGTTAAATATTTAATTTTGATAGGATCATACATTGCAGTACAGAAAGAAGATAGAGAAAACATAGATAGTAAAAATAAAAAGCAAAAAGTACATAAAGATAGCTTAAAAATGTATAACAATTGAAACGTTTCATATAATAAAAAACGTGTCATATTATTGCAAAAAAAGGATATAACCAAAGAAAATTTTATATCTTCTAATAAAATTAAAACGATATACAACGTAAATTTAAATATACAACCATAAAATTTGTCAGTTACACAAATATTTTATACAAAAAGAGACTAAACAATTAAAATCAGGTAATACACAAAAAAAAAAAAAAAAAATTTAAAATACAACACAATTAATAATGAATGTGAACAATGAAAACAAAAGAAACAATTTTTTAAGTAAAAAATAAATAAAATATTCCTTAAAAAACAAAAGGGGAGGTGTAGTATGTTGTATGAGAAATTAGCATATGCCCACAGTATTGCATAAGTAATGAGGTCACAAGCCCATAATCTTGGTAATTAGCCCAACACGGTATTTTGATCAAGATTAAATCTAGCAAATTTTCATTTTTTTAGTTCTGTTTTATAGACTACATATGATATTATTATTAACTCAGAAACAGAATACACCCCATTCGAATTATTTTGAGGTAGAACAGTTCTTGTAATAAAACAGCACGTTTCTCTAATGAACACGATTACTTAAAAGAACTATATTCATACCAAAGAAAAGTATAAGCAGAAGTACTTCAGAATAATACTGATAAAACACAAAAACACACAGTTACTTAAAACAAAACCAGTTAAGCCCACCACAACTTGAAAAGTATAAAATTATTTTCCATAAATAAAATCTAAGAAAAAATTAACAGCTCGGTTTACAATATATAATGCATTAGAAGAGAAGGAATCACTTTCAGCGTAGAGTTTTCAGTCAAACGCCATATGTGCATAAACATATACATACATATATAACAGAAGTAGGTTACGGACTAACAACGAAAATTTAAAATATATATAAACGCGTCATTAAACTGTTCCATTTTCTAATCGCGCAGCGAGTTTCGGTGGCCGAAGTCTAGCATAGAACTGACATGCGTCGCACATTTATTCTTTTGTGCCTACCATCGAACCACGCTTCCTGACGCTGTCGCCGCGCTAAAACGGTCCTTTCCAAAACTACAAAATGCCATCAGCCAATCGCATCTCAAATAAAGGCTGATGCAATTTTCACATTATGATAAAATAACATTCTTGCGAAATGCCCCACACACACACACAGCACGAACTGCACGCGCCGACACGGCCATCCTGACCATTACACGACCTCGTGCAATACTTCCAAAATGTACTTTGCGATATACATAAAACTTTTTATTGACAAATTATAAAAATTTCAGTTTAACAAAGATAAGTTTTCTTACAAAACCACTACTAAACATTGACAAACGTAATCTTCAAATTCATTCTTTATTCTTTTTTTTTTTCATTCTTAAACACACATTTTTTTTTAACATAATTCATATATTTTCATTATCATTAACTTAACAAATTTTAAACAATATATCTTATGTTCTACACGCCGTGATCAAAACTTGTGCTTGCATATCATTTCCAGCCCTTCAGGCACCTGTACTGCCTATTTCAACAGTTTAACTTTTAAAATTTTGACTACTGTCTGTTTCAACAGTTTAACTTTCAACATTTTGACTACTGTCTGTTTCAACAGTTTCATTTTCAACATTTTGACTAATGTCTGTTTCAACAGTTTCATTTTCAACCATTTCATATTCAACTGGTACATAATCATCTGGCATTTTCCGCACATCGTCATGAGCATATTTATATTTCCTATTGTTTGTCAATGATCTCAGCACATACCTATTCCCTTCTAATAATTCGGTTATTTCAAAAAGGCCTCTAAACTTTGGGTCAAGCTTTATTTGATGCCTCTTCTCATTTTTTAATAATACGAAATCGCCAACTTTGCATTCCACAACTCTAGCTTTGTTTTTATCAAATTGCGTCTTGCTATATGTTGCTGAAGCTGAAATATTTTGAATTGCTTGAGCTCGTACTGCTGGCAAATCAATCTCATCAATCATGAGACTTATACTGGTGTCCTATTTATACCATGAATAATCACAGTATAATATTTTTGTGAAAATGTTTGTAACAGGCAGAAGGAGTGGTGGCCGAGCTTATAAAGTATATATATTTTTGAGCACGATCAGCAGCCTAGTTTGTCTGTCCGTTCGTCCGTCTGTAAGTCTGTCCAATTTCCTTATGTCTGTTACATACAATTTCCACAAAAAGACATAGTTAGTAGAAGAAGAAGAGTATCTGAGAGGACACCGAGTGAAAAGATCTTTGAAACCCTTTCAATAAAATTTTTTAAAAAATGGGCAATAAAATATTTAAACCAATAAGAGTATCGCTACTCCAACCGGTGACCATTATCGAAAAATATAAAAATAAAGCAGCAATAATGTCTACATATCATGATGATCCTATACAAGGTGGTCGAACTAACATTTTAGGAAAGTTGGCCAAAATAAAAAGACACTACTATTGGAAAAACATGACTCGTCATGTAAAGGAATACGTTCATAGATGACCAAAATCACGGAAGTCGAAAACGACTTCTTACATATCAATTGAGAAAACAAATTGGGATGTACGGTTAACATATTTCGTTTTCAGCTGCACCATCTGTGGTACATAATTATTGTCCATACGAAATATTATACGGTAAACAACATAATATGCCAAAACATTTTAATAGCATCTATAGTATATAATATGGATTATTACACTACGGAGGTTTAGTTTAGAATAGCACAAGCATATAAAAGAGCTAGAATAAAAAAAAAAAAATCTAAGAATAAACATTATTACGATAGTTAAATATTTAATTTTGATAGGATCATACATTGCAGTACAGAAAGAAGATACAGAAAACATAGATAGTAAAAATAAAAAGCAAAAAGTACATAAAGATAGCTTAAAAATGTATAACAATTGAAAGGTTTCATATAATAAAAAACGTGTCATATTATTGCAAAAAAAGGATATAACCAAAGAAAATTTTATATCTTCTAATAAAATTAAAACGATATACAACGTAAATTTAAATATACAACCATAAAATTTGTCAGTTACACAAATATTTTATACAAAAAGAGACTAAACAATTAAAATCAGGTAATACACAAAAAAAAAAAAAAAAATTTAAAATACAACACAATTAATAATGAATGTGAACAATGAAAACAAAAGAAAAAATTTTTTAAATAAAAAATAAATAAAATATTCCTTAAAAAAACAAAAGGGGAGGTGTAGTATGTTGTATGAGAAATTAGCATATGCCCACAGTATTGCATAAGTAATGAGGTCACAAGCCCATAATCTTGGTAATTAGCCCAACACGGTATTTTGATCAAGATTAAATCTAGCAAATTTTCATTTTTTTAGTTCTGTTTTATAGACTACATATGATATTATTATTAACTCAGAAACAGAATACACCCCATTCGAATTATTTTGGGGTAGAACAGTTCTTGTAATAAAACAGCACGTTTCTCTAATGAACACGATTACTTAAAAGAACTATATTCATACCAAAGAAAAGTATAAGCAGAAGTACTTCAGAATAATACTGATAAAACACAAAAACACACAGTTACTTAAAACAAAACCAGTTAAGCCCACCACAACTTGAAAAGTATAAAATTATTTTCCATAAATAAAATCTAAGAAAAAATTAACAGCTCGGTTTACAATATATAATGCATTAGAAGAGAAGGAATCACTTTCAGCGTAGAGTTTTCAGTCAAACGCCATATGTGCATAAACATATACATACATATATAACAGAAGTAGGTTACGGACTAACAACGAAAATTTAAAATATATATAAACGCGTCATTAAACTGTTCCATTTTCTAATCGCGCAGCGAGTTTCGGTGGCCGAAGTCTAGCATAGAACTGACTTGCGTCGCACATTTATTCTTTTGTGCCTACCATCGAACCACGCTTCCTGACGCTGTCGCCGCGCTAAAACGGTCCTTTCCAAAACTACAAAATGCCATCAGCCAATCGCATCTCAAATAAAGGCTGATGCAATTTTCACATTATGATGAAATAACATTCTTGCGAAATGCCTCACACACACACACAGCACGAACTGCACGCGCCGACACGGCCATCCTGACCATTACACGACCTCGTGCAATACTTCCAAAATGTACTTTGCGATATACATAAAACTTTTTATTGACAAATTATAAAAATTTCAGTTTAACAAAGATAAGTTTTCTTACAAAACCACTACTAAACATTGACAAACGTAATCTTCAAATTCATTCTTTATTCTTTTTTTTTTTTCATTCTTAAACAAACATTTTTTTTTAACATAATTCATATATTTTCATTATCATTAACTTAACAAATTTTAAACAATATATCTTATGTTCTACACGCCGTGATCAAAACTTGTGCTTGCATATCATTTCCAGCCCTTCAGGCACCTGTACTGCCTATTTCAACAGTTTAACTTTTAAAATTTTGACTACTGTCTGTTTCAACAGTTTAACTTTCAACATTTTGACTACTGTCTGTTTCAACAGTTTCATTTTCAACATTTTGACT
>JBAMCK010001044.1:0-17366 GCA_037075185.1 Drosophila pseudotalamancana | reverse complement strand
GAATCGAGTATAAAACCGGTTTCATTATTTACAGAGACACTATGAACACTTTTCATCATTAACGCGAAACTGTATTGTGATGTTGCCAGCTGAGCACTATTATTTTCTTTATTCTTTTCAGTTGTTATTTTTTTTATAATGGTAACAATCTTTTTTGAGATGAACCACTTTGCCACAGTGATGCCATTTTAAATTAATTTTAGCTTTGCGCTTAAAAGAATTCCTTGCCTTTGTATTTCTATTATTAAGATAACTATCCTTACTAAAATTGCTGTTACTTTTAACCAATGCCTTCATAACATTCTTACTTGTGGTAACATTATCATTCCTTATTTTCATTTCATAATCTAACAACTTATTCTTAACAAAAGATTATGTTAGAGTTTCATCCGATAAGGTTTCAATGGCCGTGATGACACTATTATAAGACGAAGGAAGAGTCTGGAACAAATGTGCGACCTTTTCCATTTCATCTATATTTGCGCCTGCTGCTAATAATTCACTCACTATTTCATTAAAAATAACAAAATGACTCGGCACGACATGACATAATATCAGCTATGGTCATCCTCTGCGGAAGTTCGAAAGTCTCCTTTTTGGGTCATCGGTGTCCTACTTAGGTTTCGAGGTCTTCACTTCAGTCCAGTGGTTAGCTAGGAGCGGGTCTTGTAGCCGTGACACTTGCTGTTTGGCACGTAATAATTGTTTTATTGTTGTGCTTATATTTGTTTCTAATTTCCACAGCCTCAAATTAATTTATGGGAGTTTCACTGTAGGAATCAGTTGAACCAGAGACAGTATCAACACTTATATTATACAGCTATATTTCTGTGCCGATAACGCACTTAGAAACTGGGTCTTCTATTGTACGCGCTGGTCCCTGCTCGGGCGCCAGTTAAAAAGTCTTTTAAATAAATTTCTTTGTCGCAGCGAAGCGACTTATTTATTCGGTAATTAAGCCAGATGGTGAAGAGGTGCCAGTTCAAATTAAAAAAAACTTAACTGGATGCTAAGGAGTGACAGTAAACGTTCGCTCTACAGCAAAAAGAAAATTTATAACGCGATTGTGGCACCAGTATTTACATACGCTATACCATTTTGGGGATCTGCTGCGCAAACGCACATTAAAAAAGTTCAAATCTTACAGAACAAAGCTCTCAGAAAATGGACTGGAACCGTACACCCAAACCAACTAGCGGCAAACCTCCATGCGAACACAACAACCAGAAGACTGAGAAGATGCCATCCTCTTGATAATATACATTAGGAAAAAACTAATATTAAATAGGCATTAAGCCACCTCCCTAGTTAAGGTAATATTAAACATGCGCATCCATGACAAAAGCTGCAATAAAACAACAATATTCAAAATAAAAAAAGAATATTAGGTGGCTTAAATATAAACAATTGCCGACACGCCAGCGGTTGCGGTTGTTTTGCTGCTTGGAGTGGATGAAATGCAGACCGTAAGTCAGCATTTTTGTCGCCACGCATTGCAACGGGACACTGAACTGCTTTTTATTTTGCTTACGTTAACTTATATATAAATTATTTATTTCCTTCCTGCAGCTCCTGCGTCCCTTGGATTTCTAACAGTGGATGGTGAGCTTCAGAGAAGATTGTGTTGGGGAATTAATTCCAATCACTGGCCTTGTGGATCAGTGATAATATAAGAAATAATAAGTCGTCGGCCAAGCCGGAGTAATGATGGACAGTCTTTTGCTGTCTTTATTCAAATCAGAACTAAAACAAGCGAACATGAAATATTCTAAATAAGCTTAACATAAACAATTTTAGGGCATGCAGCTACAAAGTCGTACTCGGCAAGCCGACCTAGCGTCAGCGATAACGCTGCTCTTGCAACATATTGCGAGTATCAGGTTACCGCTGCTTACTGTTGTAGCCAGGCGTTGACTTGAACTATTTGCTAAGTCAGCGCTATGCTCTCGAGGGCTGCTTAAGATCTTTCGCAGTAGTGCGAGGGTTAGTTGTTAACTCCTCCCCCCTTAAAGATGATCCGTCCCGGGTCACCGCGTAGCTGTTACCAACTTCCTGTGCTCTCTTGTGCTCTCGTCTTCTTCTCAGCGTCATGCAGAGGAGAATTGAGCACCTGAGTGTTATGCTCACTCCTATGCCTCCTATGAACCTATGATTCGTCAGCCGATACTTGTTCTTTTAACTCCTGGATGACGTGCTTTTTCTTCATTCATTCTGCGCAGTATTAGCAGATTCGGAGTTGCGTCATGACCTATGATGTTAAGTATAGGTAAAGATGCAACTCCAGGTGCTTGGGTTAAGCCCAAATTACCGTTTACATAGTTGGTACCGTTTATGGTGGTCTTGCGGTTAAAAGTTATCAGGTGCGTGCCTCGTGCTACTATCTCTGGCCCTTCGACAGTGCTGACCGCTGCGGTGTTGTTGCTGATGATTATTATGCCAACATCGATTAGGGTAATTGGTTTAAGATCGCATGCCTGAGTATGACATGATGCCTCCTTTCCAGCGTGATTGCTGCTTGCACAAGTGTCGTGTTCTGGTAACTTGCAAAACGTGGCGTATTCGGTGGTCGAGCATTCAGTAACGGCCAAAGTTCCCTCGGCGCAATCGGCTAATGTATTGTGGGGTATCCTCAGCATGGTGTTGTTGTGCGCTACGGGAAAAATTAAAATTTTTTTACAAATAAACTCTACTAAAGGATAATCGATTAATATGTGTATCATGCTATCAGACAGAATTATTTTAATATTAGATGCTTCATATGAAGTTTACTACAGGCAGCTCTGCGGTTTGTTCAACGAGGATAGACTTCCTGTCATTGTGGTCAAGAATAGCTGGGTTTATGATATTAGATTTTGCTAAGGTGATTGACAACATTTAATTTTTGATCTCTGTAGTAAGCCATCTTATACAAGTGTGGTATCAGCTAATCCAAATTTTCTTTCTTTAAGTATTTTATTGATTGTATCCGTTAGTGTATTAATGTGTATTTGGGTTTGGGTGTTAACACCGCCTGCCTATTGTTTGACTCGATGAGTAGTGCCTCGGACAATTTAAGCTTCCCGAAGTCTGAGGTGTCCGGCGTTCCTGACACGACTTTTAACATAGTCACCAGCAAATATATTCTTCTGGCTATTCGGTGGTGGACCCTTAAAGAGGACAACGTGCTTATGGCGTGTCTGATATCTACCTCTAGAAGTTTTCGCATATGCGACTGTGGGAATAAGTTGGTGACTCTATCTGTCTCGTCCAGTATTATCTCGAATTCGGATAAATTGCGGGAGTGCCTGAGATACCCCCGATGTTCCCGTACCATAACATCTCCGCCTATGACGGGTATGTAGTTAGCATGAGTGTAGTCTATCACCTTAGCGTTTGTTATGGCCAAGATGATGAGAAGTGTGCCCGTGAACCTGTAAGATTTAATTTAATCTAGACTTTATTAGGTTTGCTTTTTTTTTACTTAATCCTATTATTATTAAATAAAACCTCAAGCAATTACCTCAGGTTGTCCTTAAGGACCTACCCTCCCCCTAATAAGAACGGACGTTTCTAAATCAGCCTTTCTTCAGAACAGAGCGGGGTCAGTTTGTTGCCGAGTCTCTTATTGTTCTTACGGAACACCTTTTCCCCTACTTCGAAAACCCTGTTTTGTCGATATGGGTTATTTCTGTCCAGTTGGGTTTGTTGAGCAATGCGTGGATTACCTCTATCGGTTTCCTTCTAATCACTGAATGGATTATTCTGTTATATTCGACAGTTGCTAGCATAATTAGCGATACAGTATCCTAAACCGTTTTCTCCAACTTGATGCATCTAGCGATCTCTAGAAGTGTGCTGTGGAAGCGTTCCACCTGTCCGTTTGATGTGCTATGTAACGGCGGTGCATTAACGACATCGATCTCAAATTGGATCAACCGAGATTTTATAGTCTCTGAATTAAAAGCAGCTTTTTTGTCGTAATAAATTATTCTGGTTTTGGGAAAATTATTCACAAGTTCAATAATTGGGACCTTAATATATACTATTGTTCTTGAAATGATTGGTTGTGTTATAGCAAATTTAGAAAACTTATCAATGCATGTTAAGAATAGTTTTTGTCTGTCGAAAAAATGTCAATGTGGTGCATTTCACCAGCGAGTTTAGACATTCTTGGGATTCGGTTATGTTCGGCTATAACTATTTCCCTCTGATCGGTTTTGTTAGTGACATCGGACATCAGGTTCGTGTAATGCCAAAATTTGGTTTCTGGAAAGGCTTTAACAAGTGCTAAGGTGTGCAGCCCGCAATGAATCGCGATCAAGAACTGTTTGATTCCTAAAGCAATTAAGTGGTTTGTCGGTAGTCTCTATCGTGTATGAGAGTGACACTTCATTATGGATGGTGCCTACATCGGATTCTATCTCGTATTGTAATGTTTTGCCGTGAAACGGCAAAGGTCAAAAGGTAGCGGCCTGTGTAAATATTGATATCCCTAGTCCCATATAGGTACTGCTGCAATTTCCCCAGTGCCCAAACTATGGCTAGCAGTTCTCTTTCGTTTGTGGCATAATTAGCTTTTACTAGAATGGTTGTATGTTGAATTAGCGTATTTATTCCTATTGGTGTATTTTTGTTGATACATTTACAGGATTTCTCAAATCTTTCCTTAATGGAATTAATTTGTTTTGCTAACTCTTTCCATTCCATCACTCTTAGCGATTCAACTTAATCAAAACTATTGTTGTCAGCCCTAATATCGGGTTGTTTTCACTAACAGTTTTCACACGAACGTACGGTAAAGTTTCCAACAACTTTCTTTTTCGTTTTTTTTTCTTAAATTTTGTCTAAATCTATTGCTCTGTTAAGGTATTTCTTTTTTAAGCACCTATTGTGCAGTTTATATAATTTAGTAATTGTGTTAGCCAAGAGTAATATACCAATTATTACGAGGAGGATTGTTATATATTTTAGATCTCTACTGTATTAATTACATTTGCGGTGGAATCCTCGACTTTCGATTGGTGGTCTAACATTTCAAGTGCTTGTATTGGTTCTATGTATTTTGTAATTGAATTGTTTAACATTAGCTTGAAGAAATATATTGTTTTTTTATTTTATTAGAAATTCATGAGCCTGCTCTGATTTGTATTATATTTGATTCCTAATGTCATCATATACATATATTTTATATCATTTTTAAAGAGATTAGAAACTATCGATCAACACAGTGATCTTTCCTGCCTAGGGTAGGGCTTCTCGGGCTATACTAAAGCGGGCGACGCAATTATCGCTTCCGGTTTACAAATTCTTCTTAAATTTATTTTATTTATGCATCGCAGTGCATTTTTTTATATTTCAGAATTTCAGAATTTCAAAATAAAACACTGGTTTGAAATTAAACACAAGTGGTTCTTTCGGTTGTCGGACTCTGAATGAATCCATATATTTTATATTCCCCATGTCTTGTCATGTCTAATTCATAAGTTTTTATATTGGGTTCTGCCGCTGCTATCGACGGCAGAACGGGAGTATGTAGCATGCCGTATGTAAATTAAGTCTACCGCCGTGATCTCGATGACCAGCGACGCTATGTGGGTAATCGGCTGGCGATGGTGACCTCTTCCTTTGATGAGGTGACGATGGATCCGGCGAGTGAAACTGGATCAATGATGATTATGTTGTGTGATGGATCCGGCGAGTGAAACGGGATCAATGATAATTATGTTGTGGGACTTTCCCAACTATAATTGATAACACAACTGAATTTTATTTACGGCAGTGCCGGAGCTTTAATCGTTCGTCTTCTTAAAATGCGATCTGAATTGAGACTGCCTTTACAGAAATGTTTTTGCTTAAGCTTACCCTGTGAAGCCAATGCATCACGCCATACGCCAGAGTCGGCATGCCGACTCAGCATTCTTGCGTAAACAGCACGGGTGTCCGTTTTCACTTGCTGTGTGCAGAACTCTTGGCAGCGCGTCAGCATTGTTTACCAGAATACTATTTTGTTGCTGAGGGCAACCAAAATGCTTAAGGCTGTATGTTGTTGTATTTGCTGCTGAGGGCAACCAAATACTTATGATTATCTGCTGCGTACTTAAAAACAACAATGTATGACAGAGAGAGTTTATATTATATGCTTAGTTGTTAACTACCCCGCCCTCAGGATGATGACCGTCCTCGGTCATATTAAAGTTGTCCAAAGCCTTCTGCACCCTCAATGTGGCTCGCTTTCTCCTTAGCACCATGAAAAGGACGAATGAGCCAATTAGTCCGACGTTCAGGACCGCACCAACCGCGAACCAGAATTTGGGTGAGCCAGCCGCAGTTACTTCCTCCTTGAAATCTCGAATTAATTGCAAGTTGTTGATGTTCATACGATGCAGGAGTGGTATGCTTAAGGTCGGGTCATGTCCGATGATGTTTAGGAGCGGTGACCTCACGGTGCCAGGCTGCTTGCTTGGTGATTTGCGCAAGTTTACGGAGCCCTTTTGGCACCTAAACTGAACTTTAGGGTAGGCTATTAATATGTGGATAATGTTCTCGGACTGAAGGACCTTGATCTTAGAAGCTTCTATTAAGCTTACTATTGGGGTGTCTTGCTCAATAAGTGATTTCAGATCGGTGTGGTCGAGAATTGTAGGATTTACTATGTTTGCTTTTGCCAGCGTTATAGTTAGTATTAAATTTTGAATTTCTGTGTTCAGTATTCTATTTCTTGCCAGCAGTGTCTCGAATAAATGAGGAGTGTCGACCAAATCGCCTTTGCGGGAGCTGATAATTTTATTGATAGTGTCCGTCAGTCTGTTTATTTGTTTTTGAGTTTCGGAGTTTATTAGTATCTGTTTGGAGTTAGCCTCCACCAATTGCGCCTCTGTAACGCGGACCCTTAAGAAATCTGAAGCATCAGGGGTGCCGGCAACAACCTTCAAGGCAGTGCCTAAGAAATCGAGGCTTCGTGCAAATCTGTGATGCACTTGAAGAACGGACAACAATGTTCTAAGGTGATCTGTATCTACGTCTAGTAGTTTGCGCAAATGCGACTGTGGAAAGGAATCGGACAGTTTTTCCGTCTCGTCTACCATGTTAACAAACTCGGAAATGTTACTTGAGTGCCTCAAGTAGCTACGTTGATCGAACACCAGTACTTCCCCGTCTAAGACCGGAATGTAGTTGGCATGGGAGAAGTCGGTGATGCGAGCATTTACCGCTGCTAGCGCCACAAGTAAAGTGAGTGCAAACCTGAAATGGACGAACAATATAAGATGGTGTTCTAACTCTAAGTTGGCTTACTAGCTAATTGTGGGGAAAACTTATTTCAGGTTGTCCTTATGGACCACCCTCCCCTTAATGAGAACAGACGTTCCCAGGTCTGCTTCGACCTTTTGTTCTGAGCATAATGGAGTTAACTTGTTCCCTAGCCTTTTGTTGTTCTTCTGGAACACCTTTTCTCCTACATCGAAAACATGGTTTTGTCTGGCTGCGTTGCACCTTTTGATATTGTCTTGCTGTGCCTTAATCAGCCTGTCTTTGACGTTCTCGCGACGAACATGAGCTACTGCATGAACGACCTCAATTGGTTTCTCTCGGGTTACTGAGTGTAACCTTTTGTTGTACTCTATCGTAGCCTTTAAAATTAATTCTGTAGTGTCGCTGATTTTCTTGTCTAGTTTGAGGCATCTCGCAATTTCGGTCAGGGTGCTATGAAAGCGCTCCACCTGGCCGTTTGAGGTGCTATGAAGCGGAGCTGCATTCACAACGCAAATGCCGTAGGCGTTTCGGAGCATCGAAGTGATGGTCTCGGAATTGAAGGCCGCCTCGTTATCGCAGTAAATTGTCTTAGTTGCGGGGAAAAGGTTAATAATTAATTAAGTTAAGTTAAGTTAAGTTAAGTTAAGTTAATCATTCTGGATAATATCGGTTGGACGACTGCAAATTTGAAGAACTTGTCTACGCAGGTTAAGAATTCTTTCTTGTCTGTTGAGAAAATGTCGATATGCAACATTTCGCCAGTAAAACTTGGTATAGGCGTTTCCCCGAGTTCCTGTTTCTTCGGGTGCCTATCGTACTTGGCTTTAGTGCAAACCCTGCAGTTTGCAACCACTTCTTTGGCCAAAGTGGCCATATTGGGAAAATAATAGTCACGAAGTACTTGTTTGATGTTTTCCTGAGCTGCTCTGTGCGCTCGATTGTGCTCGGCAGTGATGATTTCTAACTGCTCGTTTTTGTCCGTTATATCTTGCACAAGATTTTTGCAGTGCCTGAATTGGGTGGCAGGGAAATGCAAAATCAGGTCGTGTTGGAAACTTGCCAACGTGGGAAGGTCGCAATGTATTGCATTAACGACTCCAGAATTCACAACTTCTTTGAGAGTTTTGAGAATTGAGCTCTTGTCAGTGTAACTGATCAAGTGGCGTGTTTTGCTGCGAAACAGCAACAGGTTTCGCTTTAGCGGGAAACGCGATTCCTCTAGAACAATCTGGTTCCTAAAACAATTCAAAGGTTTGTCTCTTGTCTCGACTGTGTAGGTCAGGGAAATTTCGCTGTGAACGGTTGCAGCGTCCGAACGGGGCCCATCTTGCAAAGCATTAACGTTTTGCCTTGAAAGGGCATCCGCCACCAGATTCTCTTTGCCCGGTTTATAAAACATTTTGGCATTGTGCTGGTCGATGTAAGATTTCCATCTTTTAATCTTAGAATTCGTGTTCTTGTCCGACACAGCGAACGTGAGCGGCTGGTGTTCCGTGAAAATGTTAATTTCCCTGGAACCGTACAGAAAGTTCTGCAGTTTGCCTAAAGCCCACACAACGGCCAGCAACTCTCTTTCGTTGGTGGTATAGTTTTGTTCGGCCTGTTTTAAGGCGCGAGAAATCATTGTTATTGGCCTATTGCCTTGGGAAAGAACCGCGCCAATTCCACTGGCCGAAGCATCAGTGGTTAAATCAAACGGTTTCTGGAAGTCTGGATACATTAACATGACATCTTCTGATGCCAAAATGTTTCGCAGACGGTGAAATGCATCGCGTAGAACTTCATTAAATTCAACAGGGATTTTCTTTGATACGTGCCTACTCACTGAACCATTTTCCCCTTTAAGTATGTCTGATATTGGGCGCGCTATAGCGGCAAAGTCCTTAATAAAGACTCTATAGTAGTTAGCTAACCCCAAGAATGACCTAACGCTGTAGACACTTTTGGGTTCAGGGAAGTCCTGAATGGCTTTAACCTTTTTGGGATCGGATGTTGCTCCGTCTTTGGTAACAATGAAACCCAGGAATTCAATACTTTCCTTGAAGAATTGAGTCTTTTCAGGGCCTACACGCATGTTGGCGTCGATTAGACATTTTAACACAATGTTAATGTGTTGAATTTGCTCCGTTTCGTTTTTAGAAAAAATTATGACGTCGTCTACATAGACAAAGCAAATCTTTCCTATATGTTCCCTCAGGATATCGTCTATTGCCCTTTGGAATATGCTGCTTGCATTGCGCAGGCCAAACGGAAGCCGACAGAACTCGTACTTGCCGCTGCTTACTGAAAACGAAGTCTTTTCGCGGTCATGCTCCGCAAGGTAGATTTGATGGTACCCAGACTTTAAGTCGAAGGTAGTGAAGTATTTCGCCTTCCCTAGATTTGCTAAAATCATGGGGATGCTTGGCATGGGATAGCGGTCCGGTATGGCTTTTTCCTTCAGTTTCCTGAAATCGATTACCAACCTTTTTTTTGGGTTACCGTATGAGTCAGTGCCTTTTTTATCAACCACCCATGTTGGGCTGTTGTAAGGCGATCTGGAGGGCCTGATTATGCCATCGTCCAGTAATTGTTTGACTTCTTTGTTTATGAAGTCAGAAACACCCATGAGACTCGGGTATCTTGAATACACAGGCTCGTCGTCCACTGTTCGGATTGTAGCGATGACAGCAGTATTAAAAGGGAGAGCTTCATCTGCATTTGAGAAGGCTCTTTTGTTTCTGAGTATCATGTCCCTGAACTCTTTCTTTACGGACGGAGGGACTACGATGTCGTTGACATCGGTGAAGTTCACATCGGCACATTGATAGTACTGGAGTTTTTCAGATGTACCCTGGTATTCCAGAGTGTTTTTTGCCAAGTTCAATTTGACTCCGGCTTGTGTTAGCAAGTCGAAGCCTATGATGGCGTCGAAAGAACTTAGGGTATCGAGGAGAAAAAACGGGGAGGTATGCTGGAAAATATTCATCAAGCACTTGCGCTTGATTTCGGTAGACCCGTGGATCGAGTTTACCGAGAATGACTTGGCGACCGGCGTTATGGTCTTTAGCTCTGTTAAGGGCTTCACATAATTCTTTGCCGCGCCAGTGTCAATCAACATCTTCAGAGTTCTCCCAGCCAACCGTCGTTGAATGTACGGAAGCCGGGAGTGTTTCCTAAAAAATTAATTGAGTCGTCACCAGGTGCGTACTCGTTCTCACTCTCTAATTCTTCAACTGCCTCTTTGGCCGCCTTCTCGAATTTTGTTACGGCCTCTTTGGAGTCTGATTGTACGACATTGTTAATGCGTTGCCGTCTTTGACCTGTTGAACTGTCTGACGAATTCTTGCGTTTTGGTGCGTTGGACTCGTTAGTCTGACGCCTGCTGTAGTCGGGCTGTGGAGCCTCGGATTGATTGTCTTTAGGGGCCTGAGGCTGGGGACCGCCCTTTTGGCGTTTCACAAAATGGGGATTTCTCTCCTGATTTTGCTCATCTCTGTTAAACTTGGTTTGTCTGCCTTGGGCACGGTTTTTGTTTATTATGTTGTGTGATGGATCCGGCGAGCGAAACGGGATCAATGATAATTATGTTGTGGGACTTTCCCAACTATAATTGATAACACAACTGAATTTTATTTACGGCAGTGCCGGAGCTTTAATCGTTCGTCTTCTTAAAATGCGATCTGAATTGAGACTGCCTTTACAGAAATGTTTTTGCTTAAGCTTACCCTGTGAAGCCAATGCATCACGCCATACGCCAGAGTCGGCATGCCGACTCAGCATTCTTGCGCAAACAGCACGGGTGTCCGTTTTCACTTGCTGTGTGCAGAACTCTTGGCAGCGCGTCAGCATTGTTTACCAGAATACTATTTTGTTGCTGAGGGCAACTAAAATGCTTAAGGCTGTATGTTGTTGTATTTGCTGCTGAGGGCAATCAAATACTTATGATTATCTGCTGCGTACTTAGAAACAACAATGTATGACAGAGAGAGTTTATATTACATGCTTAGTTGTTAACTTGTATGGGTATATAGTATATAAGTACATGCAGAAGGCATATACATTCGAATGCGCATTGCTTACGCTGTCGAAAGCATCGTTTTCTTCTTCATTGAAGCAAATCGGGATCTTTCTTGACATATGATTGCTTACGGAGCCATTTTCGCTATTGAGCTGGTTTGTTATGGGCTTTGCGATTGTTTCGAAGTCTTTAATGAAACTTCGGTAATAGCTAGTTAAGCATAAAAATGATCTGAGGCCGAAAAGATTCTTTGGATCAGGAAATTCTCGGATAACTTTTACCTTTTCAGGGTCAAACTTAGCTCCGTCTCTTGTAAACATGAAGTCCACTTTCCTTAAAAATTTGTTTTTTTCTCTAGAGACTTTCATATTTTCATCGAAACGGCTTTTTAAAACCCAGTCTGTCGTACTCATTTTCAGAGAAAATTATCACGTCGTCAATGTAGAGGTAACATGTCTTGCCTATCTGTTCTCGTAGAACGTCATCGATAGTTCTTTGAAATATGCTGCCTGTGTTCTTAAGGCCGAACGGCAATTTGCATATTTCGTATTTCCCCCCGTTAACGGAAAATAATGTTTTTTCACGTAGATCTGGTGATAGCCGTCTTTGAGATCTAACGTGGTAAAGTATTTAGCTTTCCCTACGTTAGGTGGTATCATGGCAATATTTGGCATTGGATACCTGTCGGCTGTAGTTCGCTCGTTAAGCTTCCTTAAGTCGATGACGAGTCTTTTGTTTCTATTTCCATACTCATCGTACCGTTTTTTGTCGACAACCCAAGTTGGGATGTTATACGGGGACTTTGAGGGGCGAATAATTTTGTTTTGTGGCAAGTCTTTAATTTCCTTGTTTACATATTCCGCGACACCCATTTGATGTGGATATAGCTTGGAAAAGACATGGTTATCGTCCATTGTGTGAATTGTCAAGACGACACAAGTATTGAAGGGCAGATTCTCGTTAGAAGCTGAAAATGCCTTAATCCCTTTCGAAATCATTTTTTAAATTCCGTCTTGACGGAAGATGGTTCCTCTATGTCATCGACATGGGTGAAGTTAACATTGTCACAATCGTGATACTGAAATTTTTCTGTTGCTTCCCCGTATTCTTTGGGTTCTTTAGGTTCAATGTAGCCCCTACCTGTGTTAACAAATCTAGGCCTATGATTGCATTGAACTCCGTTAGAGAATCCAATAAAAAGAAAGGGTTTTTTGTTCAAAAATGTGTAAACAAAATTTTTGTTTTATAGTGTTAGAGCCATGTATAGAGCTAACCTCGAATGGGGAGACAACCGGCACTACTCTTTTACGCGCTTATGTAGTTGTTGGCTGCTCCGGTATCAATTAAAATTCTTTATTGTCTTTCACCCAGTTGCCTTTGGATGAACGGCAGCTGGAAGCGACCCCTAAAAAATTGACCGTATCTCTTTCACCCTCAGTATCATCTTCTGTCTCTGCTACTGTTTTCTCAGCTATCTTCTGATACGATTTAGCGTCTAGAGTGTCAGCATCATGGCTGATATTATTGATTCTTTATCGTCTCTGGTCGGAAATACGCTCAGAGGTGTTAGACCTTTTTTTGATCGGTTCTTGTGGTTGACTCTGGCCTTCAACTTGTTGTTGCATGCCCTGACCATGTCTCTGCTCGTTTCCGCCTTTCTTCCCTGCCTCTCATATTGGCAATTTTTCTGCCTATTAGGGTCGAACGCATGATTCCTTTCCTCCAAAGCTTTAGCACACGAATTTGCAAAAGCCAAAGCGTGTGGTAAGTTTTTGGGGTGTGCCGGGAAAACTATATGTTTTAGAGATTTATTTAAGCCTGATATGAAAGCGTGCAGAGCATCGCTTCTGACTTCGTTATTTACTATTATTTCTCCGTCCTCATCATGTGTCATGAAGATTTTATTTGTCACTAATGTAAGTCGTTTTTCTACTTCAAACATAGATTGCTTTGCGTAACCATTTATAATCCCTGTCTTCTCTGCGTATGTGCAGTCAAGCCTGGCAACTATTGCTATAGCGTCATAGTTTAGTACCGTGTTGTGCGCTACTAAAAGAGGTCTTGCGGTACCCTTGATTTTATTTCGTATTACTGTGACAACTTGATAGTGCCTTTCACTTCTTATATAAGGTTTAAAAATTTCATATGCGTCTACGGCCGACTGCCGCCAAGCCGGTCCCCATTAAAATCAGGGACAGACTTAATTATGTCCTAACTAAGCTGACACTGAATTCTGGGGTCGGCAGTTATTCTTGTATAAATTTCTATTTGGGATGCTTTTATCTGTAGGCTACTGACTTGCCGCTTTACGGCATCTATTTCTGCCTGAAAAGCCTATTTTAACCGATTTTCTTGTGCGGCTAAAGCACAGTTAACTGCATCTTCTACTAAAGCCTGTGATTGGAGTGAATCTTTGATTAAGGATGGACAGTCTGTTGCTGTCTTTACTCAAATCAGAACTAAAAGCTTAACATAAACAATTTTAGGGCATTCAGCTACAAAGTCGTAGTCGGCAAGCCGACCTAGCGTCAGTGATAACGCTGTTCTTGAAACATATTGCGAGTATCAGGTTACCGATGTTTGTATCTACATATATATCTTATGCCCATGTGACGATTCTTGGTGGCTTCGTGGGTGGCATTGGTGATAATGCAACTCTTTGCTCAGGTATTGACTGAGCAAGATCTGTCGGTGGTATTAAAAAACTGAAAATGGTATTAAAACAAAAACTGAATGTCTTCGAAAATTAATTTGTTGATGCTTAAACTGCATTCGTTGTAAGTTATAAGTGTAGACCCAGTTATTTCGAATACCTTCGCACAACTCGGAGCTATTTGAGTATGATTTTCATCCTTTTTCGGGTTCAGCAATCCGTTCCCCATAGTCGACCTCCAGTACATCAGAATAAGCAATCTCTTTATTAAAAATACCTCCTAAACAATTTACATTCCAACTTGGGGGCTTAGTTATTTGTGTATAACATATATGTCGTAGTATGAACGTATTTTGATCACGGTACGTGTCTGTCACATTATGAACATAGTTTGACCACTGTGCTTGCGAGACGCTGCTGCGCAATGAGTTTGGTATATTCTTAGTATTTAACTACAACGTAGAATATGACTGGGGCCAGGATACCGGCGTTGTCACGCTGTCGCCGAGTGTAGTCCAGCTTATGTATAAAAGAAGCATAGATCGATGAGTGATCGGATAGAAATGCAGAGTCCCGTGGAGACGACAGTTAAGTTCGGTCAATTGCTTTGGTAAGTTGGAATTCACTTCGCTCCCTAAGCTTGTGCGTCAATATGCAAAACGAAATTGTTATTGGCCGAGAAATACTAAATCAGGGTTTTGATATTGTCGTTTCTTAAAATCAATTTAAGATTGTAAGAACTAAAATAGTTAATTTATGTGCCGGCAATGAGTCAGCCGACATAGATACTGAACTCGATGGGAAAGATAAAATAATTTGTACTACTCAGATTCTTTTATATCAGGTATTCTTTGTTGTAAAGTTAAACTTGGTTAAATGAAAATAAGACTAATTGAATCAAGAAAAAGTGTTCAAAGGAGACCATACCGACTGAGTCCATGTGAACGAGATTTAGTTCGAAATAAAGTTGACGAACTACTGCAGGGTAACATAATTAGACCCAGCTGCTCACCTTATGCTAGCCCCATATTATTAATAAAAAATAAGAATGGTTCGGGTAGACTCTGTGTTGATTATAGAGAGTTAAACTAAAATACTGTGGCTGACAGATACCCGTTGCCACTTATAAAAGATCAAATATACTTCAAGGAGTTTATTATTTTACATGTTTGGGTATAGCTAGCGGATACTATTAGATTGCCTTACATGTGTATTCCATTGAGTATACAGCGTTTGTGACACCAGATGGACAGTATGAATTTTTATCTATGCCATTCGGACTTCAAAACGCAATTAAACATCTTCGGCGTTATTTATTGGGTAGGAACTTTGTTGTCTTTACTGATTGCAATTCTTTAAAAGCGTCAAGAAATAAACAAGATCTAACTCCCAGAGCACAGCGTTGGTTGGCTAATTTGCAATCATTTACATTCGACATTCAATATAGAGAGGACAAAAGAATGGCTCATGTCGATTTTTTAGCAAGAAACCCCATTTTAAAAAAATCTACTTCTGTTGCAAAAGTATTTAAAGAAAAAAAGTTAACTTGGCAGAGATCTTAACCAACTGGCATATTGCGGAACAGCGTCAAGATTCCAAAATAACAGAAATTTTGAGAAAATTAAAACATTTGAAGATCTGAAAAAGACTGCAAAAACCTATGAACTAAGGCAGAAGTTCTTTACCGAAAAATACAGCGAAACGGTAGAACACGTTGTTTAGCAGTAGTGCCACGTGCTTTCAGATGGTCTGTCATAAAGCAATATACATTTACCAAATATGTTTTTGCCTTAGTCATACCCTTAAGTTATATAGTGAAAGCTGCATAAATGTTGTTCAATCCGCTGTATCGTTTGGAGTACCAAACAGAATAATAGCCGGTCAAGGACGGTGCTGTACAGGTGAAAAGTTATCCAATTCTGTTCAAATCAGAAAATAAAATTGCATTTGATGGCCACCGGTGCCTTGTCGCGCTAACGGCCATGAGCACGTTGAAAAACATGTTAACGGCGATTGAAACTAGAACTCAGTGCAGTTAGCCATTAACTGTACACCCGATCGAGCAACTGATGCAAGTCCCAAGAACGAGGAGAGACACCAAACTAAACTAGACCAAAAGTTTAAGGGACCATTTTTGGTAATGGCGCTTTTTGATGGTGACAGATACAGGTTAAAGTCATTATCAAGCAAGCAATAATATAAATATTGTCATGAAGATATTAGAAAACTTCCAGATGGAAATGTTCATCAAGAGTTAGACATTGACAGGGAAGATTCAAGCTCGTCAAAGGGTCAAGTGGGAATTGAAAGCTCAATGTCCATTTTTTTATCAAGAAATCCCATTTTTAAAAAATCTACTTCTGTTGCAAGAGTAATTGAAGAAAAGAGTTAACTTGGCAGAGATCTCGAGCAACTGGCTTATTGCGGAACAGCGTCAAAATTCCGAGATAGCCGAAGTTGATCAGAAAATTAAGAATTTTTCTCTGTATTACGTGTAAAATGTCCAAATCAACCTCAGGAAAAATTCAAGCAGAATTGCCCCCAATTCCGAAAGTTAAGTCAAATAAGACACATATACATACACATGTACATTGAATGCTCTCACAATCATTGCATTGTATTGGTATTAGTATTGTTTTAAGCTGCAATTGGGCATGCATACCGAATTTTCCAATAACAAATCATTTCTTGTTAAATATTGCTTCAGTTAAATTTTTTTATTTTTGTATTTCGAATTCCGCAATTCCTATTAAATATGTACATACATTGAAAACATAATTTTTAACTATGTTTCCTAGTTGCGCAAGTGGAATAGAACAACATGCTAATGACGTCGAGACGTTTTGACGCCGCCCATCGTCGCCGCACACAAAAAACCCGAGCAAATAAAATTATTACAAGTTTCAAAAATTATTTAATTTTATCAAAGTGTTTCACTGAACCAAAAAAAAAAAAACAATACTATTATCGGAAAATGAAAAAGTAGAAAACTTGATGTCTGGACAGGATCACTGCAGCGAGCAAGGATCTTGGCCTACTTCAATTTTACAAAATAATAAAAAAAAAAAAAAAAAACAATCAGAATACAAATTTAAAAACACTGCATAATATATAAATAAGTACACCAAATGTGTGTATATCCACATATTGTACAAAACAGTATGTATGTAACATAAAGTCTTAAGTTGTTACGTGCGAGGGGCACTCGTTAACTACTCCCCCCTTAAAACTATGGGCGTCCTCGTTCATCTTGAAGCTGTTGACAATCCTTTGCATTTTCCTTGACGTCTGCCTATTTCTCAATCCTAAGTAGAGTAGAATGGAACCGCAGCATCTGAGGCTGATCACTACTCCAATGCTGAACCATACCTTTGGCGACCCTGCGAATTTTACCTTTTCTTCTAACTCCTGAATGACGTGAAGATTGTTGTTGTTCATTCTATGGAGCAATGACATACTGAGTATCGGATCATGGCCAATGAT